>JASKMD010000028.1:2717635-2913490 GCA_030144725.1 Haematococcus lacustris | reverse complement strand
CGATATGGCAGACGCAGCAAAAACTATCTCGCTCTCAGCGGTGCTCAGTGCCTGCCCAAATGTCGACATTTGAATTCATGCGGTTTAGCCCCATGCGAGGCGCGCCGCACTAGCACGCTTCGCCACACTGTTGTGAGTGGCACCTGCAACGCGCAGCAGCAGTCGGAACATGTTTTGCTTTTGGCATGTGGACGCGACGACGGCAGTCGTGACGACTGGATACCACTATTAGCTTTTGGAGCTGCTGCTGGCGCTAGTGCATTACCGGCTGCTCTACAACGCATAACAAGGTGCTAGGTGCAGTACGTGGTGTTGTCTCACCTCGCTTTGCTGCCCTCGACTTGTTAGCTGCAGGTGCCTCTCGCTTACGTGACGTGCTTGCCGCTGCCAGCTGTTGCTGCTGCTGAGGGGGTGCACCAGCAGGCACAGCCAGCTCAGGGGTGGTGCCTGCAGGTGTCAGCTGTTGCTGAGGGGGCGCAGCTGCGGCAAGCTTCCCACGGATGTGGGTGCACACGTGGCTCAGTAGCTTGGGTGCCCTCCAGCTCGTGTGTACCTCCACTCGCGCCGATTAAGGCCGGAAGTCGCCTACATCATTTCTCCCGGGAGAC
The DNA here is from genome assembly GCA_030144725.1 of Haematococcus lacustris. Taxonomy (NCBI): domain Eukaryota; kingdom Viridiplantae; phylum Chlorophyta; class Chlorophyceae; order Chlamydomonadales; family Haematococcaceae; genus Haematococcus; species Haematococcus lacustris. Next base: position 2,912,882 of record JASKMD010000028.1, on the reverse strand, counting down.
GTACCGCAGATAGCCCCAGGAAAGGCCGACTCATCGCCGTTGTAATCATTGAAAAACTCCAAGTTGCTGCGATGTTATAACTATTTGAAATCCGAAAAAACCCTGCGCAGGGTTTTGATGACCCTGCGCAGGGTCCTAGCGCATCGGTCACTTGCAGGGTCCTGACGACCATTTGCAGGGTCCTGGTGACCCTGCGCAGGGTCCTGGTGACCCGGCGCAGGGTCCTGGCGACCCTGTGCAGGGTTCTGATGGCAGTTTTTACAGGGTCCTGCTGACCATTTGCAGGGTCCTGGTTACCCTGCGCAGGGTCCTGGTGACCCGGCGCAGGGTCCTGGCGACCCTGTGCAGGGTTCTGATGGCAGTTTTTACAGGGTCCTGCTGACCATTTGCAGGGTTCTGAGGATCCTGCGCAGGGTCCTGGTGACCCGGCGCAGGGTCCTGGCAACCCTGTGCAGGGTCCTGATGGCAGTTTTTACAGGGTCCTGCTGACCATTTGCAGGGTTCTGAGGACCCTGCGCAGGGTCCTGGTGACCCGGCGCAGGGTCCTGGCGACCCTGTGCAGGGTTCTGATGGCAGTTTTTACAGGGTCCTGCTGACCATTTGCAGGGTTCTGAGGACCCTGCGCAGGGTCCTGGTGACCCGGCGCAGGGTCCTGGCGACCCTGTGCAGGGTTCTGATGGCAGTTTTTACAGGGTCCTGCTGATCATTTTACAGGGTCTTGCTGACCAGTCTACAGGGTCTACAAGGCATGATTCTTGTACTTGCTACTACAACATGACCCCTCATGCACTCTCCCTCTTGTTGCTCACGTGCATGTCATCTAAGCCATCATGACATTCACCTTGCACGCGCAAACCTGCCATGTCATGTCTTATGGTACAACCTTACAACGTATGCAACACCACTACAAACGGCTTGCATTGCTGATGCTGAGCACATGCATTGATGCAAGATGGTAACACCACACAACACCACAACACAATACACTGCAACAACAACAACAACACAACGACTCATGCCTTACTCACAACCTATGCCATGTGCACAACCACAAGGATTGGATGCACTTGCTATGGGCTAACACCTCATCACGGGACTGCTAAGCACTTTGCCTTGCTGCCTATGCCCCATGGCACCAAATCAGGCTGATCTAGGCTAGGCTGGGCTAGGCTTGGCTCCAGGCTGCCCGCTCCAGGCTGCCCGCTCCAGGCTGCCCGCTCCAGGCTGCCCGCTCCAGGCTGCCCGCTCCAGGCTGCCCGCTCCAGGCTGCCCGCTCCAGACTGCCCACTCCATGCTGCTACGCCAAGGGCTGCTGGGTGCCATGGGGTGGGGGAGAGGAGAGGGGAGGGGAGGAGGGGAGGAGGGGAGGAGGGGAGGAGGGGAGGTAGGTGGCAGACTCGGATGTGGTGGTGGTGGGATTGGGCAGGGAAGGGGGAAGGGAGAAGGGGGCAAGGGGCAGCAGTGTGACCATCAGACCTGCGGCAGCAAGAGGCATCCTTGCAGTTAGGCTTGGCATTGGTGACAACTCATGTGCAGGGACTGGCCACTTACAGCTATGCTCAATGCCCCCCTCCATGTCAAACCGCTACCACCTTGCTTGCAATCACCAAGCCTTGCTACACTTGTCATACTCAAGCTGTCAACAACTGCAAGCAAACATAAGCCAGCAAGCAGATGAATAAGGACATGCATGACCAGAACTGGGCTGGGTAGGCTGACACCACCAGAGCATGTGCACCCACCGGAAGTCCTGGCTACCGCTCCAAGCTCGTTGTGTGTTGCGAAGAGGTGTACAAGCGCTCAAACCTTGTCGTATCCTTGCTGGTGGCTTCTCTGATGCAACCCAGCATAGGCTCCCAAATGCAAGGCAATACGAACCACAACATGCATGCTTACTCACCTGCCAAGGTGAGGGTGAGGGTGAGGGTGAGGTCAAGGGCGAGTGGGAAGGGAAGGGGAATGGTAGGTCAGGAAGGTAAGGGGACCTGTAGCCACCTGTAGAGACATGTAGAGGGGGGGAGGGCGTGAGGGAGGGCGTGAGAAAGGGCGTGTGGGAGGGAGGGAAGGAGGGAGGGAAGGAGGGAGGGAAGGAGGAGGTTGCTCCAGGCTGCAAGGTAGGATAGGGAGTGGGGCAAGGTGCGACGACGGCCTGGGAGGTGGTGGTGGCAAAGGGGAAGGGTCAAACCATTAATCCTGCAGCAGCACAAAAGGCATGCCAGATGTTAAGCGGTGCCACATACTTGCAGAGGGATAGCCACTCACCTTGACAACTTCGCATGGATGTTTGCATGGCTGACGGCGAGGCTCGGTCGTTGTGTGTCGATGCGTGGCTAGGCTTGCTACGTTGGCTTTTTGCGTTGCTGCGTGGCTGTAACATATCGAGATTGCGAGGTTGTGTGGATGGCTGCGATGCTGGTGAAGTAGCTGGACTGCGTGGCTGAGCTAGCGACGTAGATGGTTGTACGCCTAGCATCCGGGTTGGCTGCCTCATGGTAGGGGAAGTGGCTGGGGCTGCACTGCTGGCTAGGCTAAGTTGCGGCTAAGTTGCGTGTCTGAGCTAGCTAGCTAGGTGCGATGTGACTGGAAGCGAGCATAGTTTCGGGCCTGGCTGCGAGCTGAGTTACGAGGCTCTGAATGCGTGGAGCTGACTCATTGCAATTGGAAGTCGCTACTAGCTAGAGACGCACCTTAGGCGTTGTTCATCGACTTGGCAGTACGAGATGTCGCAATGTAGAGCACGTACATCGCGTTTGTGCTAGGCGTGTTGTAGAGCAGGGACGTTGCAAGTTGGCTGGGTGACAAGAAGGCTGCGAGGTTGCATGCCATGTTGCGAGGATTTTTTTGAAATTTTCATTATGGCTTTCATCCAGATGCCACCGACCTCTGCCAGTCAGCAGGACCCTGCAGAGGGTCTGTAGGACCCTACAAAGGGTCACTAGGACCCTGCAAAAGGCCTGTGCACCAGGACCCTGCGCAGGGTCACTAGGACCCTGCACAGGGTCACCAGGACCCTGCAAATGGGCAACAGGACCCTGCAAAAGGCCTGTGCACTAGGACCCTGCGCAGGGTCACCAGGACCCTGCGCAGGGTCACTGTAACCCTGTGCAGGGTCACTAGGACCCGGCACAGGGTCACCAGGACCCTGCACAGGGTCTGAAGCACTTAGTCATGTTCATCAGCACTAAGAATCCTAAAGAACATGATGATAGGGATTTTTTTGAAATTTTCATTATGGCTTTCATCCAGATGCCACCGACCTGTGCCAGTCAGCAAGACCCTTCACAGGGTCAGTAGGACCCTACAAAGGGTCAGTAGGACCCTGCAGAAGGCCAGAGCGCCAGGACCCTGCACAGGGTCGGCAGGACCCTGCGCAGGGTCCTAGCGCCTTTTAAATATTAAATACATGTAATATTAAAAATAAGCTACAAAATAGTTGTTCTAATATTTAATTTTAATTCTAACCATGGTCGTAGGACCCTGCGCAGGGTCCTGGCACACAGGGTCAGCAGGACCCTGCGCAGGGTTTCCAGGACCCTGCGCAGGGTCTGTAGGACCCTGCGCAGGGTCCTAGCGTCACCATGGTCGTAGGACCCTGCGCAGGGTCCTGGCACACAGGGTCAGCAGGACCCTGCGCAGGGTTCTAGCGCCTTTTAAATATTAAATACATGTAATATTAAAACTAAACTACAAAATAGTTGTTCTAATATTTAATTTTAATTCTAACCATGGTCGTAGGACCCTGCGCAGGGTCCTGGCACACAGGGTCAGCAGGACCCTGCGCAGGGTTTCCAGGACCCTGCGCAGGGTCTGTAGGACCCTGCGCAGGGTCCTAGCGTCACCATGGTCGTAGGACCCTGCGCAGGGTCCTGGCACACAGGGTCAGCAGGACCCTGCACAGGGTTTCCAGGACCCTGCGCAGGGTCTGTAGGACCCTGCGCAGGGTCCTAGCGTCACCATGGTCGTAGGACCCTGCGCAGGGTCCTGGCACACAGAGTCGGGAGGATACCAAACAGAAACGACAGGACCTAGCAAAGGGTCTGCGGGAAGCCTGACAAGGTCCTGGCACACAGGGTCAGAACAAAACCTGGAAAACTCCTGACTCATAGGGTCAGTAGGACCCTGCGCAGGGTCGCCAGGACCCTGCGCAGGGTCCTACGACCATGGTGACGCTAGGACCCTGCGCAGGGTCCTAGGACACGGGCCATAGCTCATCACTGGCTGGGACTTTTTGCATGCCACCTACTAGGTTGGGCAGCTGTAACCACCCTCTACAACCTCTCATACTCACATTTCATGAAAAGACACTTTGATCACTCGGTGCCAACTCCCTTAGCCAAAATCAGGGTCACAGCCCCACACCTGGTCCAACAACTCGACACCGAGTGAGAATTACACTTTGGCCCAAGAGAGTCTTGACCTCCCCTAGGTCTCAACAACCTACATGCCAAGTTTCAGACCTGAACTCTCAAGTTTTTCAAGCCAGCCAGCCCTTAATTTGCACGAGGATCCTGCTTGTGAAACTGGAGGTATGACTGAAGCTGCTTTCCTGTCATCTTCATTGCCTCCTCGACAGTTGTGTGGCCATAATCATGCCCTCCAAAGGCAAGGGCATGGGCCGCTGCAAGCCGCTCTTGGCACGCATGGTCACCCACATTAATCACAACCCTCCCGACCTTGTGCGCTGCATCTGTGATCTGGCGCTCTGCCTTTGCTGACCGCTGTGCTGCAGCTGCGGCATCCTCCTTACGAGTGCTGCAAATCATTAACATCCACCGTCTGGCCTCCTTGCATGTCCCCAGACGAGCTAACACATCCTGGGTGTGGCGGTAGAGCTCAAAAGCGTGCAAGCCGTCATCCTTGCTGGCCCACATGAGCTCGGGCACCAAGAAGCTCCCCCCAACCCATCCACGGTGCCCATGAGGGACTGCTCCACATCCCGCAGCCGCTGCACCTCAGCCTGCAGGTCACGGTTTGTCGCTTGTGCCCGTACAAGCTGCAGCCTTGATGTTGTTAGGGCAATGCAGATAGCCAGCCCTTGGCGACTTGTTTAGTGCATAGAGATGAGCACTCTTGGCCTTGCTTAGTTTCTTCTTCTTAATGGTTTGGGATCGAGAGGTGGCTGAGCGGGGCTACGGGCTTGGCTCGGTGGTCAGGGTGATGGGGGGTGATGGATACGGAGATGGGTGAAGGAGAGGTAGGGGGGAGATGGGTGAAGGAGAGGTAGGGGAGAGGTAGGAGGCGAGGAGAAGGAGAATTAGGGGGCAGGAGGCTGATGGCAGGCTGGGAGGAGGGGCTACTGGGAGCTGGGCGGGGTAGACGAGGTTGGGAGGTGGTGGGTTAGGCTGTGTTGGTGGTGGCCACGTGGCGGAGTGGTCAGCCAAGCTCAGTGGGCTCCTCGTGCACCTGTAGCCATCAGCGTGTGTACCTTGTAGGCGGTATATCTTGTCACATACAAACCCAATGATTGAGTTGCATAGTGCCATGGACGCGTTAATGAGTATGCTACAAATGGTATGTGTGAGGTCAGGCTGTTTGCAAAACATAAAGCGGATCATAGCTGGAGGGGGTGACTAGTCCCTACTGTGCCGCCCACCATTACAGCGATACAGCGCTGCCACACACAAATCCAGGTTCCTTCACATCCTCGCCAAGCGGCCTGCACCATCAGGAACCTCGCGCAGCCATGTTTGCCGGACTTCAGTGGTGTGCGCCACCGACATGTCGTGCTTCGCTAACGGATAGCCAAGGACGTAGCTTACCGGTGTAGCTAACCACGGTCTGCGATTGGGACACATCCGGGGTCACATGTGGCTGCCCGCATCGAATGACTCCGATGGCAATTCCAGTCTTACATTAAACGCGCGTTATCGCATTGCAGCAGACGCAGCAAACGTTACATGAAATGATGGAGTAGATGGGTTGCAGTTGCATGAAGATTACCAACCCCATGTTGGGAACGCCTGACCCCTTCCACAAACTGGCATGTTGTGAGCTGACCACACTGAACACAGCTGTTGGAGAAGAAAGCACGTCATTTCATTGAGAAAGCTTGTGGGAACATACATTGGCGTACCTAACTTTGCCTTGCAGTGCTGACTAGCCCAACCGGACCACCCCCTGGCAGCCCCACCCCCTCCCAGCCCCGGCCCCCACCCCCTCCCACCCCCCTCCCCACCCCCTCCCCAGCCCCAGCCCGCCCTCCCACCCACTCCCTCCCCCAGCCCCGCCCTCCCACCCCCTCCCACCCCCTTCCAGTCCCAGCCCCGCCCTCCCAGCCCCTCCCACCCCCAGCCCCACCCCTCCCACCCCCTCCCAGCCCCTCCCAGCCCCTCCCACCCCCTCCCCCCTCCCCCCTCCCCCCTCCCCCCTCCCACCCCCTCCCACCCCCTCCCAGCCCCGGCCCCCACCCCCTCCCACCCCCTCCCACCCCCTCCCAGCCCCAGCCCGCCCTCCCACCCACTCCCTCCCCCAGCCCCGCCCTCCCACCCCCTCCCACCCCCTTCCAGCCCCAGCCCCGCCCTCCCAGCCCCTCCCACCCCCAGCCCCACCCCTCCCACCCCCTCCCAGCCCCTCCCACCCCCCTCCCACCCCCTCCCCCCTCCCCCCTCCCCCCTCCCCCCTCCCACCCCCTCCCACCCCCTCCCAGCCCCAGCCCCACCCCCTCCCACCCCCTCCCACCACCTCCCACCACCTCCCACCCCCTCCCCCCTCCCCCCTCCCACCCCCTCCCACCTCCCCCCTCCCACCTCCCACCCCCTCCCACCCCCTCCCACCCCCTCCCACCCCCTCCCACCCCCAGCCCCGCCCTCCCACCCACTCCCAACCCCAGCCCGCCCTCCCACCCCATACCGCTCCCTCCCAGCCGGCGGGGTCCAGGGCCGGCGGCGTGCTCAGCTCCAAGCCCTGTTCAACTCACCAAGGGCTGGCTATCTGCACAGCCCTAGGAGGTCTTAGTTGCCACCAGCAGGAGCTTCCACCAGCAGGAGCTTATGTAGGGGTGGCTGAAGCCCAAGCTGAAGGGTCTTGTCATGGCCCATATCTGCAACACAGTAGCCGCCCTGCATGGCGATGAGCTGGGGGTAGCAACAGGTGCCGGTGCTGGTGCCGCCCCTGACCTGCCCCCCCCTCCTGCTGCACCCCCCTGGCAGCAGCAGGCAGCTGGTGCTGGTGCCGCCCCTGACCTGCCCCCCCCCTCCTGCCGCGCAGAACACCCGCCGCTGTGCAGTCGGCCCAGGACCACGTCCCACTGAGCTGTGCTACTGGACTAACCGCCCAGCCATGCCAAAGCCAGGCCAGCCAGGCCAGGATTGGGTGATCATACCCGACAAGCCCCTGCTGTGCAAGTGGCAGCGCCAGTTGCAGCAATAGCCAGCTACAGCTCAAGACAATCACAAGCAAAAAATAACAATGAACCCCTCACAAAGGGGATGTGTGTGGCACAGGCACTAGCACAGGCACACACACCAGAAGGCTGAGCTGAAGTGCACATTAGGCACACTGTCAGTAGCCTTTACAATGATGAGCTCGCAGCCCGGTTCGATTCCAACTCCGCTTTATTTTGGTGTAGCATGAGGGCTGTGGGGTTCAGGAGTTGGTCGTTTCGGGTCTGTAAGCTCGCAATCAATCGCCGTCTGAGCTTAGTCCGTTGATCGTTTCAAGCTCCGCAAGCAAGCCGTCCCATCCTCCCTCACAATAGCCTCTCGGGTTTGCTGAAGGCGTAGAGATGGCTGACGATTGGGAGGACTGGGAGAATGATAGTTTTGCGCCCCCTGTGGCCGCTGCGCCAGCCAACCCGGCGTCAGCATTAGCAGCCGACCTTGACATGTCCAAGTTTGCCAAAGAGAAGGAGGCAGAGGCGCTGGTGGAGGATAAAAAGTTTACGGTGCCCGAGTCACAACCAAAGAAAAAAGAAGACAAAAAGTACCTGAAGGAGGTTGGGGTGATTGACACGCCTTTGGACGACCCAGTGGAGGAGAAGCTTCGGCAACAACGGTGCGTGTAGTGGGGAGCTGGTGGCTGCAGCTGGACACTTCTCTAGCCTTGCCTGGCAGTCAGTCAGGACATCCACTGCCTCCTGAAACACAGACCAGGTACAGGAGCTCCCCCAAGCTAGCTCTGCAATGCTGTTGCCAAGTGACACGTTTGGCACAGGCTGCCAAACATGCCTGGCCAACCCCTCCCTCCTCAGGAGCTGCAACACCCTCCCCGCCATCAGGGCAGGGCTGGTGCCAGAGGGCCTCCTGCCTGCGTTCCATTCACCCCCTCCTCCCCCTGCCCACAGGGAACCATTGCTATGTCACGGCCAGGCTCATGCAATCAGCCCATGCAATCAGCTCCTTTGCCCCTCCTCGCCCTGCCCACAGGGTATTGCTGATGTGTATTGGCCAGGGTTAGCCCATGCAGGGAGCTCCCTCACCCGCCCTCTCCCTCCTGCCCTGCCTTCAGGCTGGTGGAAGAGTCGGACCTGGCCAGCTTCAAGGAGATGGTGGGGGCTGCGGGGCAGCAGGGTCCTAACCTGGACACCTTCCTGCCCAAGAGCTTGAAAGACTTTGAGGAGCTGGCAGCGACCTTGGCTTCACGCTACGTGGTGGTGCACCGGGACAGCAAGCAGTTCAAGGCCTTCCTGAAAGCGCTGTTCAAGGCAGGCGGCCCTGAACCTCAACCCTGCCTTGACCCTACTCACCCTGACCCTGCTGACCCTTACCTTACTCACCCTGACCCTCCTGACCCTTACCCTACTCACCCTGACCCTGCTGACCCTTACCCTACTCACCCTGACCCTGCTGACCCTGACCCTCCTGACCCTGACCCTGCTGACCCTGACCCTCCTGACCCTGACCCTAGCATGCAACCCTTCCAACCATGTGTGTGGGTGTGTGCGTCTACTACCTAGCCTGTAACCCCACCTGACCCCACCTGACTGGCCTGAGCTTGGTCTGCCCGCAGGCCTGCTGCGCCCCGCTGCCCAGCTCGGAGGTGAAGGACGTGGAGACCTCGCTAGCAGGACTGCGCTCAGAGAAGTTCAAGGCTGAGGCAGCAGAGGCAGCGGTGAGGGGCAGGCAGGGGCGGGGTGGGTACACATAAGGGAGGGCCACTCACTTAGCAGCAGCAGCAGCAGCCCTGCCCCCATGCCCCACCCCTCCCTGCTACGGTGTCAACATCCTACCCAATGGCGTCCCTCAGGCCCCCGCTCCCCCTACTGCCGCCTGCTCTCTCCCTCCCTCCCTCCCTCTCCCATCGCCTGCCCAGCTGCTTGCCTGCCTTGCTCCTCCTGCCTCCCCTGTGCCTGCCCAGCAGGCTAAGAAGGGGACCAAGAAGCAGCTCAATGTGGGCAAGAGCGCTGGCCTGGACGATTACATGTATGAGGACGCGGGCAACGGGGACGACTTTGGTGAGTCAGCCGGCCAGGCAGGCGCCTACTCCCTCTGAAGAGGTCCCCCCCTCCCCCCTCCTTCCTCCCTCCCCCTCCCCCTTGCTTCCCCTGTCTGCCCTCCCCCCTCCCCCCTGCGCATGTCCCCTCCATGACCCATGTTTGACGCGAGCCCTCCCCCTTACCCGCTCTTCCCCCTAATCCTGTCTTTATGCTTACGAGGGGCGCTTAGGTTAGGCACGAGCAGGGTGACTGCCTACCGGTCTCTAGGCAGCAACGACCTGATGCACGCTAGGTGCCCCACCATGGGCATTGGGTCTGGGCCAGGTCTGAAGGGCAGCTGGGATACTATCCTTACTTTCTTGTACTAATGTAGTTGATAGTCTGACTACAGGATACTGTAAGGTGGTTAGTCAGTAGTAATATTGTATGGTGGTTAGTAGTTGGTAGTCCGACTATAGTATGTTTCCTGGCATTGTCGTGAACCACGCTGCAAGTTGGAATGGTGACGTTGGACGACACGGAAGCGGCGCCGTATGGTATCGATGGATATCTGAAGTGTATGCAAAATACAGGATCAAATAATTTTCCATAACTCGGATGAGTATATCAAGGCTGCAAAGGGCGAGCAGCTAGCTCCGCGTGTTCCGCAAGTGTACCGCAAGTCGCGAGTGTGCTAGTTGCATGTAAGGCTTGCACGTCGAAACCTGCAAGTCGCGAGTTTCCCGAAAGAGCTCGACTACGCAACTATTGCAACCTCAACGCGGCAATTGCAGCAAAGCGCGGTAGCTTAGCGGACATGTTGCCAGGCTGGCATGTATACTTATATTTGCCAGGCTGGCATGTTGACTAGAAGCTTCGGGCTTTGGGCAGGCCGCGCTCATCGCGGAAAGACAAAGGGAACGCTTTGTCGTTGCTGCTAAGCTACTTCGTTGTCAAAATCTTCAGATATTTGACCTAACGTTAACCGCGCTTTTGTATAATTGCCGGGCCGCGGGGTACGCTTTTGTATAATTGACGGGCCGCGGGGTACGCTTTTGTATAATTGACGGGCCGCGGACCTCAGATATACCAGATAATCGCCTCTACCTCGCACATTACGCGAATCTAATGGACTCGTCCTCGTCTCCGCGGCCATATACACCTCGGCTGCGCCTCGGTGTATATGGCCACCTCGCCTCGGACTCGTCCATTATTTTCGCATAATGTACTCGGCCCGCCGATTATCCATTACGTATGTACCAGCTTGTGCGAGAACGGGCAAAATGTTTGTGCCGAACACTAGGGGCAGTCTTCGACCCCTGGTACACATCCAGCGCCTTTCTCCTCCTTCCATCTGCTGTGTGGGATGGGCGACGGCGCGGTCGACATGACGGGGGTGGTTGTGCCGTGCCCGCTGCAGACTTCATGTGAGACGAGTGAGGATGTGACTAGGTTCATGCGCCTTCCACCAGCTACCCACTCTTGAGCGTGTCCAACGCGCGACACGAGGAGAGCTGCCGCCATACACTACGCATAGCAGCGGGCGTGGGACGGGCCAATCTATTCCAATGCATGCCGCTCGCCTGCTGTAGCCAGTTGGTGCTTTGACGCGCCCGTCCTCTGGCCTGTCGCTGTCGACTAACGATGCACAACGCTCCGAGCACTGCGCGTACTGCAAGCAAGGACTCGCTTCGTTTGCTGGGGAGCTCGTCAAGTTCGTAGCATGCGGCCAGGGCTGTCGCAACCGCTGTACAACGCACCGCATCGTGTGTGACGTACAGAGTGCGGCCACCGATAGTGCGCCCAGCTACTTCCGGGCCGAGTAACAAGCGTTGCTACTGCCTTTGCTGCGCTTCGTTGGACGTATGTACTGTTAGCTAATTTACGTGTATAGCCGCGGTGGTGTTTGACAGGGTAGCAGCCGCTGGGCGAAAGCCGTCAAGCAAGCAAGCTGTATCCAATCAGGGAGGGTTCAGGCAGTGGGCGGAACCTTGTACATGGCTAGGAAACATATCCAAACCAGGTACAGTAGTTAAGTGGCTTACACCGCTTAAGCCGTCAGCCGTTAGGCTGCTTGGCCGCCCTCCCCCTCTAGGGGTTCGGTACTGTCGGGGCTCAGCCAGGAGCAGCAGGCAAGAGAGGGCTGGGGCCCTAGCTGGGGTCATGGGTCAGGGTCTGCAGCTGCATGGTGTGGCGCTGCCAGCCCCCCCTTGACTTGGTCGTACAGCACCAGCAGCAGGCCGCCGCCAAAGCGCAGCAGCATGTCGTACCTGCAGCCACACAGGCAGGCAGACAGGCGCGGCCTTGACTCCCTGCAGGGCAAGCTGGGGGCCCCGCCCAAGCCATGCGTGCCTGGCGGCTGCCACATGGGGGATGCAGCACCCAGTCATGGGGGAGAGAAAAGGAGGTGTCAGGAAGGGGGCAGGGGGGGCAGGCAGCGAGGGTGCTTGGGCTTCAGGCGGTCATGTGGGGGGTCTCCAGGGCAGGCAGGCAGGGGAGGTGTGCAGGGGGTGAGGTTGGGGGGTGAGGCAGAAGGAGGGTCCAGGGCCAGGGTTAGGCTGTGGTGGGTAGGGGTGTGGGGTAGGGGTACGGGGTAGGGGTGGGATGTGGGGAAGGGGGATGAGGTAGGGGTGTGGGGTAAGGGTGTGGGGTAGGGGTGTGGGGTAAGGGGGTGCGGTTGGAAAGGGGGGGTCCACGCACCCATAGAAGCGGTAGAAGCCGCGCAGCCCCTCCCTAGCTGCCACCTGGCGTGCGCAGTCCCAGGCCCCAGCGTACTGCCGCTGGCCTGGCGGTGCCGAGGCGTCCACCACCAACCGCTTGCGCACCACGTCTGTGGCCCCGCATGCAGCAGCAGTGGAGCAGCAGTGGCATTGGCAGCAGTGGCAGCGGTGGCATTGGCAGGAGCAGTGGCATCAGTGGCAGCATCAGTGGCGCAGTAGTCTGGGCAGCAGCAGGAGCCAGGGAGGGTGCAGGGCCGCACAGGGCAGGCCAACCAGCTGTGTCAGTGCTGTGCATGCCAGGCCTTTAAACAGCAGGGCAGGAGTAGTAGCAGCAGAAACATCAGCGCGGGGGGGCTGGCGAGGGGCAGGGGCAGGGAAAGGAGGGGGGTGACCTGTCTGGGCGTGTGGTGATGTGGCGGAGTGGACTGCAAGGGAATCATGGCTGGCACGCAGCAGCAAAGACGCCAACAGCCAGGGGGGCTGGCGGCGCAGAGCTGGCCAGGGCCAGGTGCCCGGTGTGCAGCAGGAGGGGGTGGAGAGCTGTGAGGGCAGGGGTGTGGCGGAGTGGTGTGTGCCACTGTGATCTGTACAGGGTGAGTCGAGACTGGGACGGGGAGGTGGTGGTGGTGGTGATGTAGGCATGGTCAGCAGCAGGTGGGCAGCAGGGCGCTGGGCCGCTGCCATGCAGGTGCCACATGAGGTGCTTGGGGGGGCCTGACCTAGGGGGTAGGTCAGGGTGGTGGCCACATAGACCACCCCTGAGGCCACGGCCCAGGACAGCAGCAGCGAGGGCGGGGCTGCGCGTGTCGGGGCGGGGCTGGAGCGGCACAGGTCTGCCACCCCTGGCTGCGATGGCTGAAGGTCGGCTGGATGAGCAGAGGGGGGCTGGGGGGGGGGCCCCGCGGCTGCCCACCTGCCGCCGGCCCGTTCTGCAACTGTGCTCAGGCTGTCGCCTGGCGGCTTCTGATGTCGGGGTGAGGGGCTGGGTGCGCTGTCTGGGTTTGAGGGGGAGGGAGCGGCGGGGGAGGGCAGGGCGGCTGCTGATGGACCGGCAGCAGCTGCCTGCCCCCGTAGGAGGCTGGCTGGCGTGGCGTCAGGGGCGGGCTGCAGGCTGTTGGGCCAGTTGCTGGGGTCCTGGGGGTGGGGGGGGGGACAGGGGGGTGTGTGCGGGTCGGCTGAGAAGGCGGTGGGGCTGGAGGGAAGGCCGGCTGGTTGTTCACCCTCACAATTGGGCAGAGAGGGTGGGGTGGGTAGGGGCAGGGCCATGTACGCCTTGGCAACGTCATACAGCCTGCGCATCCATGGTGAGCCTAGTGCGAGGTAGAGCAGGGCCAGGTTGTGGTGGAGGGAGGTAGGGTCAGCCTTACATTTCCCTCCTCTCTGGTCCTATTTGCGCCTGCTGCCCCCGTCCCCCCCTGCTGCCCTGCTGCCCCTGCCACCTATGCCGCCCCTGCCGCCCTGCTGCCCCTGCCGCCCCTGTTGCCTCCTCCTCCCCTGCTGCCTGTTCGCCCCTCCCCCCTGGCCCCTGCTGCCCTCTCCCCCCGTGCCCCTGCCCCTTGCCGCGCTCACCCAAAGTACAGCGCCTTGTAGCCCCCAATGGCCAGCGCTGACACAGCAAAGCCGCGGTACAGCTCCCGCAGCCCCAGGCGCCCGCTGCCCGCCAGCACCGCCATCATGCCTGGTGCACACGCCACAGTGGGTTCCTTCCAACGCAAATGACAGCGTTTGCTATGAGCTGCCATGCTTCAGAGAAGAGCCTTGCGTGATGCAATGGTGTCCGTGCGGACTGCGCTGGCATGCTTGCTTGCTCTGGGAGCTGACGCATGGGGCAGGGGGCGGGGCACAAGGGGCGGTGCACAGGGTGTGGTGGGCCTGGGTGTGGCAGTGCGGGGCAAGGTGCCCGGCAGCCAGGGGAGCGCACCTGGACCACGCGGTCCCACATGGGCTGCCAGGCGTATGGTGGTGTACTCAAGGGGGTACACCTGCCGCCAACACCAGGGGCGGGGCCAGGGCCAGGGGCAATCATGGACAGGGGCAGTCAGGTTCAGGGGCAGTCAGGTTCAGGGGCAGTCAGGTTCAGGGGCAGTCAGGGTCAGGGGCCGGTGTAACGTGCCTACAAATCTATAGGCGTTGCACGTTATTATCTCGTGAGCTCCTATTAGTCGCTACAGCAGGCAGGGTCAGTCGGGGTCAGTCAGGGTCAGTCAGGGGCAGGGGCAGTCAGAGGCAGGGGCAGCTGCGGGCTGGATGCAGGGCCGGGCCAGGGCTGAGGCCAGGGGGCACCCTGATGAACAGCCAGCAATGAGAGCTGGCTGGTAGGAGCTGTGCCTGCCTGGCTTGTCCAGTGCCGCCACCCTCTAGGGCCCCCCTGCCTGCCTGCCTGACCCTCTAGCTGCCTGCCTGTCCCCTTGTTTGCCCCCCTACCTGCCTGCCTGACCGCTGGCTGCCTCCCCCTGGTATCCCCCCCTGGCTTACCCCCCCCCTGGCTGCCCTCCTACCTGCCTGCCTGCCCCCTGGCTGCCCCTTGAGCCTGCGCACCACAGCTAGAGCTGCCACCCCCGCCAGTCCCCCACTGAGTAGGCGGCTGGCCACAAAGGCGGCGCGCTGTGTGCGGGGGTCCAGGTCAGGCAGGGCGCGCTGCACCCCGTCCTTGAAGGCAAAGGACAGAGTGGTGCTGGGCACGTGCCTGCAGCGCAGGGAGACGGTCAGGCAGGCACGTGCTGTGCTGCACAGCCTGGCAGGCAGGCAGGCGGGTGGGTAGCGTTCTGTCCTCTGACCTGATCCTCTTCTGTGCACCTCCCAGACAGCCACTCAGCCCTTGCCCGGTTGCAAGGCTCCACTGCTGCCCGGCGTCTGTGCTGCTGCCACCACCAGCTGTGCCTGGTTGTGTCCCACCAGCTGTGCCTAGCTGTGTCCCACCAGTTGTGCCTAGGCCCACCTGAGCATGTACGGCAGGCAGCCCCGCCACAGTGAGCTGACCCCCTGCTCCCGTGTGATGCGGGCAAAGCTGGTGGTGAAACGAAACTTGGGCAGCCGGCCGGATTTGAACTCAGGGTTGCTGTCCTGGGTCTGCAGGACAGTCTTCACCCTGCGGGGGCAAGCAGCCTGCTGGCTGATGCCTGACTGTGATCTTGCACACTGTTCATCAGCCTCTTGGCTGCAGGGGGCTGCGGGGCTAGGGGAGGGCACATGGGCCGCCTGCTGGGGTGCAGGTGCTGGCTGTCACAGGGTGGTTGGGATGCCCTACCATGTCAGGCCGCCCAAGCCTCAATGCCAGGCTTGCTGACACACCCCTCCCACTGCTCCCACGCATGCTCCTTAGCCCATGGTCCCTAGCAACCTCACACATCCTCACCACCACAGTGCAGCTTGAAGCTGCTCAATGAGCACCTTGCTTAGCTCGTGATGCCTTGTGCCGTGTTGATGGCTGTGTGCACTGCTCACCGGTGGATGGGATAGAACACCACAGTGTAGGTAGAACTGGTCAGCAGCGCAGCAGCCACATCGCTTGCAAAGCTGTGGGCGGGCATCAACCCTGTGGCTTAAACTCCCAGAGGCTCTGTCAATTACACCAAGGCTGACTCAGCTTGCTTGATGCATAGCCGCTGCAGCCCGCGGTTCCGAACTCCTGTGGGCGGAGCGTAAACAATTGCAGTGTGGCTTGTAGTTCCATCGCCTTGGTCGCCAGGCCAGTTGCGAACAAAACAAAACAAAAGTGATGTCTCTAGCGTGAAGCTGAGACCACAATAGTGGTTGGGCTACTGTATCCACGCGTGTGGAAAGGCGAGAAGCGCATGTACCGCATCGTTGACTTGCGTTGACTCTTTGCCCACGATGGCGCTGGTTGCCGAGCACGACGTAGTACTACTTGCACCAAATGGGCGCGAACAGACAGTGGCTCTCCGTATCACCCGTGCCGGCGTGCAGCTTGCAACTCTGTCTGAAAAGAAGGTAGGCCTGCAATGTTGAAGTGAGCGCGCCTGCATTAATGACCTGCGAGGTTCCACTGCTTGACCGGCTTGGGTTGTACCGGGCTACAGAACATACACAGATTTGCTTTTGAGGTCATCAAGAAATGGCTGCCCGCGTCACTGCGCTCTCGCAACCCTGGGCCAGCAGACTGCTTGGACCTACAAATAGAGACTGATAAGGGGCCCAGGGACCTGCGCATGCGCACCAGCAGCACTCAAACAGTCCAGAACATCATTGACGAGCTGAAAGAGACAGTACTGGTAAGCTCGTGTACTTTGTCGCAACCTGGGTGTCCTGCACCTGACCAGACTGCAAGCTGTGGCTGCACAGGACATCATGAGGGAGATGGAAGAGACCAGGTCTGACAACCCTGACAGCTCCCTCAAAACCTCCCAGGACTACTCCAGCCAATCTGGGCAGCTCACATCATCCTCAATTAGCCACAGCATGGGAAGCGATGACACAAGTAGCAGCAGGCAGCCATCATTTCACCAAGCAGCCACCCAAGGTCGTGCAGACACACCCACAGTGACAGGCCAGCGCAAGGCTCAGTTGAGGATGCAGGCAGTTGGTGCCGCCGTGCATGGAAGTGAGCCCTCGCAGCGGGATGTGCAGCACACCTCAGCACGCCCCCTGGACAGAGCCGAGGGCCACGTGAGCCAGCTTGCCCAACCTGCTGCAGCCAGCAATATGCCCCCTGGCCCTACGCAGCCCAGCCAGGGGCCTAGGCCAGGGGCAATAGCCACGTCAGCCCCCCAAGGCGGTCTGGCTGCAGCTCAGCACCTCACCAACAGCGGCAACACAGGTACTGGCCTGGCACTACTCCAGCCTCAAACCCATTCTGCACTGGCAGCTCCACATGACAGACTGCTGAGACTGGACCCTCCCCGCTGCCTGTGCAGGTGAAATCCAGCCTTTGCTACAACAGACGCAGCAGCAGCCACGCCAACCACCACAGCAGGCTGTGGCAGGATCTGGGTCGGGCTGGTGGGGGCGTAGCATCGGTGCCCGTCAGCCTTCCAGGGGGGGCGAGGCAGGGGAGCTGGCCCCCGCCCCCCGCCAGGACTCCTTTGGGCCAGACTATGTCAACGTGGCCTTTGCCCCCCGCGCAGCCCCCTCACCGTTGGGGTACCCCACTGGCCCTGCCCATGCCAGCTTCTCCTACTTTGCCACCAGCAGCACTCAACGCGCAGCACAGTCTGACAGCATCCTGGCCCAGGCCCCACAGGGAGCACCAGGGGTCGGGCAGCCGGGTCTGATGGGGCAGCAGCCTGGGCCGCGCCCTGACCTGCTGCCGCAGCTGGCGGCCAGGGCAGCCGGCAGCTTGGAGGTGGCAGCTGCAGCCACAGCCTCAGCAGCGGAGGCAGAGGCACGCCAGCTGGTGGCAGAGTCCAGGGCAGCAGCACTGGAGCACCAGGTGGAGGAGCTGAGTGTTCAGAACAGGTAGGCTGGCCTGCATAACCTGGCAGGCACTGTGGTTTTTCACCTCAACACTTACCTGCACCATGCAATGTCAACAGTGTGCTTACCACCACCTCTGTCACACACAGACACACATCTTCATGGCAGACACACATCACCATCACTGTTGACACATCCATCATTGCCAAGATACTTTACAAGCCTTCGCATCGCTTTGGTTGTGCACCAACGCATCGTGGTGGTGCATCATGCTTGCGCCAGTGTGCCAGGCTGACACTGGCAGCCAGCGATTAGACCCTTTGAATGCCATAAGCAGTGACATGTGTGATTACAGCCGCCCCACTCTGGCAGTGCGACGGCAGCTATACATTCTAGCAAGAGCTCAGTGCACACTGCATCACGCACAGCCTGCAGCAGCGCCTGAGGCTGAACCTGCATGCAGCCCCTGGTTGAGTCCAGCCTGCATCCCCCCAAGCTAGTGTGAGGCCTGGCCTGCCTGCCACCCGCACACCTGCAGCTTCCTGGAGGGCTTGGTGCAGCGCGTGATGACGGAGCTGGCCTCCCACCAGGCACTGCGGGGCAGCAGCTCACCTAGCAAGGCTGCAGCTGAGGTGGGAGTTGGGCTGTCAGGCCTGCCTGCTGTGCAGTGACCACAACCCCAGCCCGCTGGCCTTAGCAGCCAGGGCAGGTGCTGATGTCGTCAACCATTGTTGCTGCACGGCATTCATTGTTGGCAACCGGCGCTTTTACAGCACACAAAGATGATGCATGAAAGCACATAACTCAGGCTTGCACATGGCAAGCAAGCCATGCACTGCATTTTTGGTACATGCAGGGCCACTGTTGGGCACCCAGCAGCACATGACTCGCTGTCATGCTGGTGGTGCTGCTGATGGTGGAAGGGTTGAAGTGTGTAGTATGGTAGTAGGGTATTATGATGCTGGTAGCAGCAGTGCTGGTGATGGTCGTGCTAGTGAGGGTGAGAGCGGGAAGGGTAGTTTGGATGGCATTGGGGTGGCGGAGGTGCTGCTAGCAGGTGTGATGCTGCTCGTTGCTGGCCACCGCAGGTCTTCTCCGAGTCCAGCGCCCCATTGCCAGCGTGGCTGAAGGACCGGCGTCACCTGAACCCGCTGCTGGCGGCATATGACGACAAGCTGGCAGTGCTGGAGGCCTCCCTGGACGGCAGCACAGACGGCATGGCCCGCCTGCAGCGCCAGGTCAGGCGTCAGAGCCAGCCGCCCACCAGCCCACATTGCCAGCGCAGCCCAGGGGCTCAGGCAGGGCAGGGAGGGTGTGGTGCCGATCCTCTGATGTGGGGCTCCTGCAGCTGGGGGCATGCTGGAGCTGCAGGCCCTGGCACAGCACAGGGGGGAGTGGGCGGGCATGAGAGGCAGCTGGCCTGGACCTGCACCAGGGGGAGTGTTGTGGGGGCTGTGGCCCGGGGTGTGTGCGCCACACAGCCACTGGGGGGAGCAGGCTAGATGATAGAACACCGTCGGCACGTAGCCACGACCACCCACTTGTGGTGTGGGGGAGAAGGCTAGGAACCCCTGCGCTGGATAAGTACTAAGTGTCAAGTGAAAGTGCTGGCATATGCCTCTCCTGCTGTGCATCAGCTGCTGTGCCTGACGTACTGCTACTGCCCTCCCGCACTGCTCTTGTGTTATCTGCAGGTGCTCTTGCGTATGCCACATCTGTTTTGGGGTTGCGATTGTAGTCCATGCGGTGCTGCGGTGCTGCCAGGTGGAGGTGGTGGTGGCTGAGAACGAGAAGCTGCAGGCATCCCTGGCCAAGGCAAAGGAGGCCAGCTCTGCTGCCACCGCCAAGGCTGACGCCGCTCAGGGGGCAGACGCCGGCACCGTACTGCTGCGGGAGGAGAATGACTTGCTGCGGCAGGCAAGCGTGCTGGGGTCCGTGCAAGACGCAGTGGGGCACAACCTAGGCCAGCCTCGGTGCTTCAGTGCTAGGGGGGTCCAATCATACACCACATGCTGCAGGCCCGGTTCACATATCACACTCTGGGCCGGCCATTAACCTGCATGCACAAGAGTGTAGGGTGTGACTTATTCAGGCGCCAGCTACTCCAGCCTCCATTGCTACAGTGCTTCAGGCCCTGATACACCGGGCTGACGTAGGGAATTGGGCGATGAGGCTGGGGGCTGGGATCAGATATCACCGGTTGGGCTGTCTATCAAGCAAGGGGCACAGTGCAACATCAGCGCAGGAGGTGCTGCTGCTGTGGTGCTACTTCAGGTTGCATATGCAAGCAGGTCTTGCCTGATTCCATCCAAACAATAGCTGCATCATTCCATATCAAGGTCAAACAAAATCATCATCATGAGCAGCAGCAGTATTGACAGCATCATCATCATCAGCATCATCATCATCATCATCATGCTTTCATGCACTGCTGGATATGGGTCTGTAGTAGATGGTACTTCGCGACTGTATCCGCTATCCACTCTCGCGAATTACATTGGCAACGGTTACATTGACAACAGTTACATTGGCAGCAACAAGCACTCAGCACCTATGATAGCAGGCTGTGGTGGGTGCAGGAGAACGAGCTGCTGGTGTCCGCCCAGGCTGAGGTCGACCAGGAGATGCAGCGGCTGCACAGGCAGGCGGAGGAAGCAGCAGGCGCCAAGCTGCGTGCAGTCAAGGAGCACGCCAGCATGATTGCGCTGCTGCAGCAGCACGCTACAGCAGCACAGGTGGCTGAGGCGGTGTGAAACAGTGGTAACACTCCAGCGCAGGGCAGCTTGCTACTAGGGGAGCCAGCAAGGGCACACATACGCACAAGCAAGCATCGCAGCCAGGGCCAGGCTGCTCCACATCCGCTCCCCTAATGCTCCCCACTGCTGCTACTGCTGCACAGCACTACTTTGTCTGATGCTCCATATGCTCTCTGGCTGTCCCTGACTTTTTGTCACCAGCTTCAAAAAAACTCCGGTCCCAGCGCCTGCCCACAGTCACCCTTGTCAGCAACCCCCTGTACTTGCCTGCCCACAACTGCGTCTACTAGGCCTTGCCCCCTAGGACCCCATGACCTCAGCACTGCCCGCCACTGGAGCTACCTCCTGCACCAACACGCAGGGGAGGCTATGGCCACTAGCCATCACTCAGTGTGCTGCTCAACCACTCTGCTCCTCAAGGGGGCTCCACACATGAAGACCATCTCTGCCTTGCCCTGGCCCACACTGCTGCCCTAGCTTGCCTCACAGCAGCTTGCCCTGCCATTCCCCGACTTTCAGGAGGCTGAGCTGCAGGCCACGCGCCTCCAGGCCGCCCTGAAGAGCAGCGAAGCCAGGGCCAGCAAGCTGTCGGCCCAGCTGACGCAGACGCAGTCCCAGCTGGTGCGCTGCCTTACCTGGCTGCCCCTGTCCAGCTCCACCACACGCCCAGCCCCCACCCTCTGCCTCATCTGTCTACCTGCCCTAGTGGGTAATGCCATAGCAAGGCATCAGCCCTGACCCTGACTCAGGCCAGGCATTCAATACTCAATGCTCAGCTAAGGACGGCTTGACCAAAACCAGACACTTGAATGCACCAGACCAAGCCAGACCAGACCAAACTAGTCCAGACCAGACCAAACCAGACACTTGGCATCATGCTTGGAGGACAGTGGGAGCTGCACTGTCTACGGCGCTCCTGATGCTCTGCATACCCTGTGCCCCGCCTCCTTGTCCTTCCCAGCCATAGCCTCCACCCCCGCAGCTCTGCACCGCCTGCCCCCTGCTCCTCACCAGTGCCTACTGCCGGGTCCCGCACCACAGGAGGATGCTCAGGTGGCAGCAGAGGGCGCCACTCGCCAACTAGCTGGCTTGCAGGCTGCCCTGGCCCAGGCTCAGGCTGAGGCCAGCACTGCCACACAGCAGGCGCGCACAGCCACCGACACCCAAGCCATCCTCCAGGTGCCGGGTGTGGAACAGGGCGGCAATGCAGTGCAAGGAGCAGGTGATGTACAGAGGGCTGGGCCCAGGCATATGCAAGGTCAGGGGTAGGCAGGTGGGAAGCACAAGCCGGAAAGGAAAGCCAGGAAAGCAGTGAAACCTCCAGTTAGCAAGATATTGCATATGTCCAGGGCAGGGTAGTCCAGCTGTCTCCCTCCTACCCACCCACCCAGCTTTGGACCCACCTCCTGGCAGACTGACTAACTCTTGCTAGCCCTGTTGCAATCTGCACAGCTGTTAGAGTGCAAGCGGCCGGTCTCATTCTGTGCAGCACATGGTGTGTGGTGTACATTAGAGCAGGCTGCACCATCGTGAACATTGTGATGATGTCTGCCACCCAGCAGGAGAAGACATGGGCTGATGCCTGGCTGGCCCTACCACACAGCCCTGCGTCCCAGTCCTCCTGCACTGACCTCATCAGGCTGGCTCTGCACTCTGGTCTCTGACTGAGCAGGTGGAGGTGAGCTCGTTGAAGGAGCGGTATGAGGTGGCAGCAGCGGAGGGGGCGGCAGCACGGCGCGAGGGCGAGGCGCTGCGAGGGGCGCTGGCCAGTGTGGAGTCCCGGCTGTCAGAGTACAAGCTGAAGGATGCCGAGGTGTGAGGGCCCAGGCGGAGGGCCAGGAAGGGAGGTGTCGGTGGCCGGGGCAGCCAGGGAGGGAGGTGTGAGGCAAAAGTGGCCAGGTTTTGGTTATAAGTTGTTATGGCGGTGCAGGGGTGGCGGTTGTGAGGGGCCAAGGGGAGGGCATGAGTGCAGGAAGGGTGGAGTGGCTCGGAGTCAGATGCTAGTGGGTTAGCGCCCATGTGCCTTGTGGAGGGATGGAGGGGTGCGGTCTGCTCTCGCCAAGGCCGTGATGTCCGACAGGGCCGGTGGCTGTTTAGCTGAGGCAGAGTCAATGGCTAGGGAGGGCCCGCCTGGTGTCCCTGCCCCTCACGTGCCCCCTGAGGCCCTGGCCTTCAGGTGTATGGCCGCATCCGTGAGGCTATGGAGGCGGCAGAGGCTGCTAGGTTGGCCCGCGACAGCAGCACCAGCCGTCAGCACGACCTGGAGCGGGAGCTGGAGGCAGTGTCAGCCAAGCTGACTGCAGTGCGCAAGGTGAGGCTTGGAAGCCAGCAAAACCCAGCACAGGCCCTTGATGGTGAGCCTCCTGGACACCCTGCTCGTAGCTGCTCCTGGCTATTGGATGACTTGGGTACTGGAACTTAATGCTGCCAGAGTGCTAGGCTGGCAGTGGCTCAAGGGGGCTTGGCCATGAGTCATGCCGGTCTGCAGCGGAGGCTGCATCAGTGCTGTGACAGCCTTGCCAGCAGCTGCTGCTGCCAGGGTACCTCACCCTGCCTGGTCACCAACATTACGCGGTGGCGGTACTGCCTTGCCTGTCTGCTTCAGCGATAGAACGGCATACAGACAGAGCAATGTCAGAAGCGCAAAGAGGTCGGCAGACAAGGAGCAGGTCCCATGAGCAAGCAGCAGCCAGGCAGTGCGGCACCTGGCCTTGGCCTGCCCCTGCTTGCTGCCTGCAGGCTGTGCGAGACCAGGTGTATGCAGAGCTGCAGGGGCAGCTGCATGCCCAGGCCCTGGAGCTGGCCAACTTGAAGGAGGAGCTGAAGGCGGCGCAAGACCAGGTGGGGCTGGGGACAGCAGCAGGGGAGAGGGGAGGCCGTGTGTCAGCCGTACAGCTTGGCGTCCACATTGTATTGTTCAAGACTGTGTCAGCCACTGCGTAGCAGGGGCACAGACCTAATGCCGCCTGAGCTGCTGCACCACGCAATAACACGGCTTGGACCACTATGAGCTTGTGTGCCTCTCATCCCATCTGTCTGTTTCCCCAACCTTGGTCGCTCCGCACAGCCAGCTCGTCCTGCCTGTCCTGCTTGCCCCTGCCCTGTCTACACTTTGCCCTGCCCCACCTCTTCCCTGCCCACTCCTGCCCCGCTCCACCACTGCCCCGCCCTGCAGGTCTACGAGCACAAGGCGGCCAGCGAGCGCGCTGCACGTGATGCAAGCAGCCTATCCGCAGAGCTCACGGCCCTCAAGGTCAGTCAGCAGCACAGGGCCTCCAGCAGGGTGGGTCAACCCGGGGACGGCTCCTCTGTCCCCCTTCAGCTGCCCTCAACACGCACCCCTGCCAGGCCAGCTGTGGGTGTGTGTTAGTGAGGACCGCGGCTGTGCAGCACCGCTGTGTGCAGTCCTCGGGACTCCGGCCCCTGCGCCGCCCTGTGGCTGTGTGGCCCTGGCCAGCACTGTGCAGGTGCTTGGCTGACTGGCTGTAGGAGGACCTGGGTGAGACCCTGAGCAGCAAGAGCCGCGTCACACTCATGTCACTGTCAACCATGGAGCGCATCCAGGTGTGGCCTGGCCTGGGGCACGGCCCACTCAGCCACAGCTCTGGGCACACACACACGCACCCCCCCCCCACCAGCCATCACCAGTGTGGATGCCAACGGTATTGTGGTTCAGGGTGAGGCGTGCTTGATGGGTGGTGCGGGAGGTCCACCTGCAGCTGTGGGTGCAGATGGACCCAGCCTACCTGGGGGAGTGCCACAGCTCTGCACACGCACACACGCACACACACACAATCACAATTACACACTCGCCTGGGAGACAGCGTGCAGCCAGGTGGCAGCTGCACGGACACAGCTGCAGGACCACACCGCCGCCTGGGCTCCTGCTCGACCATAAAGACCTGCCCCACTGTCGGCCTTAAACCCCTGCGTGGCTGCTGGCTGGGTCGTTATCAATCTCACCTCAGTGCCAGGCCATCCCAGTTCCCATCACATCACACCGTCAACACCACAACACAACGTGTCATCATGTGGCAGCACGTCCCGTCACCTGGCACCTTGCACGACAGCACCAGCCTGCTGGCAGAGCCAGCCATGTTGGAGCTAGGTCTTTGCTGGCCGGCTCGTTGTGGGCTGAGTGGGGCGGGTGTATGGGGCGGGTGTGTGTGGCACAGGAGGTGGAGCAGGAGCGGGACGAGGCGGTCCAGGCACTGGACTCCCGCAGCCGCCAGCTGGAGCGGCAGCAGCGCGAGTGGGCGCTGGAGCGGCAGTCCCTGGAGGTGAGCTGGCTGGCACCCAGTGCTGCCAGGCAGGGGAGTATCCAGGCAGGGGCAGCAAGGCAGGCCAGAGGGCGAGCAGGAGGGGTGACCCCTGAGGTGTACAGGACCAGCGCCAAGGAGGGTGAGCAGGGCAGGCTAGGTGTCAGGATGGGCTGTGGCCAAGCACGATGTGCCACAGGGAGGGAGATCAGGGAGGGGAGGGTCTGGAAGAGCAGGGAGGGCATGAGAGGTGACGCCACACTGAGCATGGGGACACCCACCTCCCCCGGTAGCTGTAGCTGACAGGGATGTAAGGCGTGTCGGCCACAGGGTGACATAGGAGGCTTGGGTGAGCTAACCCGTGAGGTGCCTGCTCTAAAGTTTGGGGTGGCTCCAGCTGCACTCACGGACCCACAGGGGCCTGCTGCCGCACCACCTCCCTGACCAGCTGAGCCAGAGGGGTCCAGGGGCTCCCTTCAAGCACCTGACCCTTGCCCCTTGCTGCCTGCTCACCCTGACTACCACTGCCCTGCTGCGGCCATGCAGCCAGCCGGACGTCTTGCATCCTATGTTCATTAGTTTGCCTGACCATCATGGCTCTACCCGCCTGACAAGGCACTTGTGGGGATGAGGTCATCAGGCATTCATCACCCTGCCCGCTGCCTGCTGCTTGTGCTGCCGCGGCCCTGCTGTGCAGTCTGAGCTGCGGACACTGCGCAAGGCGGTGGCTGAGCTAGAATCCAGCGTCTCCACTGCCAAGGGGGAAGTGGCAGGCTATGCTCGGCAGGTGCGTGGCGTGCCCTGTCATGCATGTTGCAGCCAGGCAGCTGCTGGCCAGCGTTCCACCACTGGCTGTCTCAGGGTCGTGTGGACTGTGTAGACTGGCCAGTTGGACCGTGGACACCGCTGGCAGCATGAAGGCTGATGCAATCTGGGTATGGCATCTCAACAGCGTGGGCACACGAGATGGGCAAGGGCGCCCCTTGGCTGTGATGGCTGCAGCGAGGCAGGCAGCAGCAAGGCAGGCGTCGGTGTCTCAACTCTCAGAGCTGTGCATGTGGGTGGGTGGGTGCACGTTTCACTGCAAGCTGGAAGCAGTGCAGCAGGTGTTGGCTCGGGTGGATGGAGAGAGGCTGGTGCACAAACTGCAGCAAAGCAGGCAGTGGCAAGGCTAGACACCGCACTGGGGCTGTCTTCCCAGGCAGCAGTGCACAGGATGGAGGGCGGAGGGTGCGTTCCCCTTTGACGCTGGCACCAGGGCAGCAGGTGATGGCTGGGGTGGTGGTGGGTGCAGAGTGAGGCGCTGGGGCGAGAGGTGGCCAACCTGCGGGAGGCGAAGATACGCGCTGAGGCGGAGCTGCGGCACCAGGTCAGGCCCCACACCGCTGCCTTGCAGCTTATTGACAAGCGTGATGAACAGGGCCAAGGCAGGGAGGCGGCTGGCTTGAACAAGTGTAGGGGTGCAGCTTTCAGAGGGCACGGGTGGGAGTCAGGCAGGCCAGTCACACAAGGGGCCAAACCATCACAGCAGGCAGGAATAGCTCAAACCGAGCATGGAAGGGGCGTGCGGTGCGCTGTAGGAGTGAGCATGACTTCTGCCATCGTTCGTATTGGCTGCAGCTGTCTGCTGCCCGTGAGGAGCGGGACGCCGAGGTCAAGGCCATGGCCCAGCGCATGGAGGCGGCCATCAGCTCATGTGCCAAGAGGTGAACGCTGTGGTATAGAGGCAGGGATGTGTGGTCTTCGCACCCCGTCATCGTGCACATAGGGGCGCTGTGATGCGGCAGCAGTCATGGCCCTGGTCGCAGCCCTGTACCGCTTTGTGAACGCAGTGTTGCGGAGGCTGAGCGCATGATTGAAAGCAAGGACGCGCTGCTGGCGCGGTGGAAGGAAGAGGCGCAAGGGGTGGGTCTTGCCAGCTTGCCTATCAGATGGAACTGCTCGCGGGCCGCGGGGCGCGGGCACGGTTACGCCTGACGTGCACATGTCGTACATACTTCGTTAAACTGTTCAACCTTGTCGGCTGTGGCCGCCCTCCTCCTTGCATGCTAAGCATATGCTCCCGCTGTTGGGTTGCCGCCCTCCATCTCTGCTACTAGATTGCCAGCAAACTGGACCGCGCGCTATGGGAGCATCGCCACGAGCTGGAGCAGCGCGAGGGTCAGGGACATGCTCTGCAAGACCAGCTGCACAGCGTGACGCACGCACACCAACTCGCGTTGACAGAGGTGGAGGCGCTGCGCGGGGCACTGCCGGAGATGCAGGTGCGCATGCCATCCCCCGCGGATCACAAGCACGATTACCAGGGTGCAGTTCGGCAGGTGGTGGTGGCGCACGCCTTGCGACCGCTGCCCTGCTAGCATAAGAGCTGGTCATAAGAGGTCAGACGATCCGTTGGGACTGAGTTTGTTGAGAGGGCAGGTTGCTGCTGTGCCTGGCTGTGTTCAGGCCGCGCTGCTGGACGCTGAGGAGCGCAGCAGCCAACTTCATATGCAGCTGCTGGCAGCAGGCAACCGGGAGGAGGAGCTAGAGCAGGTGGGGCCCAGGGGTGGCTGCTGCTGTCTGGTGTCGGTAGGCACCTTCCAGCCCAGCCGGCACTTGCAGCACCTGTCGACACACCAGCACGTCCTTGTCACCAAGCAAGCATTAGAAGCAGCCACCAGAAGCATCAAAAGCAAATGCATCAGCGCCAGCATCACGATCAGGAGAAAAGGCAGCAGCCAGGTATGGGCCCCAGGCTGCATGATGGGCGTTTAAATCCACGATAAGCTCTGCTGGCCTGCACCCGTGCACATAAGATGAGCGGCATAGAACGGTTCTCACTTTCATGCTGCTTCCTGTGAAGTGGTGGCATAGGTGGCTCGCAAGAGAAGCAACACACTAGCAGCAGCGCAGGGCAGGCCATGCAAGACAGGGGCCCCAACGAAGCAGAGGCATGCCTCTGGCTAAAGGCGTTTGCAGCTAGGCTTGGAGGCTGTTAGGCAGTTGCTAGGTCAATATCTTGATTACGAAGTCGATTGACGGATTTGACCTCGGCATCCTAGGCCACGCTGTGCAAGCGGACCTTGCCGCCTGCGGTGCTGCATCGTTACACAGGAAATCCGGTCGCTTCACGGGCAGCTGGAGCGCGCCATCTTTGAGAACAAACGACCCGAGCGAGCGCGTGACCCGTTGACCGAGAAAGTTGAGGCGCTGAAGGCGCGGGCTGGCGACGGGCAGGTGGTGGTGGGCCGGCGAGGCGGCGCTTGACGCGGAGGGTGACTGTGACAACCCGGCCAGGTCGGACGACCCTGGCACGTATGCTGTCTCTACGCAATGCTGGCAAAGTAGCACTGAAGCCAACCATTTCTTCGTCTCCTGAGAAGGAGAAGCGTACTTCGCATCGCCCTCGGCAACAGATCGATATTGCCCTTCCACAATAAGCTTGGCCATTAATGACAATGCCTACCCCAACCTGAATGAATAAAAACCTATATCATTCTGAGTGTTGCTAAGTGTTCTTGTCTAGGTACCAACATTGCTCACATTATTGTAGGTTCTACGACAACGTGCCATAGTCACTAATTTTGACACAGTCGCAGCATTGTAAAACGCATGTGCATGCTGTGCAAACTCACCGTGTTGTTGATGTGCGCTGTTACACACCCATTTCCATATGCAACGAGGAGGTCATGATGTTGCCACAACAGTCCCATAATCATCACAATTTTTCCCGGGTCCATTCTGTCCTTTGCTCTCTTACACGTCCATTCACACAACACCTCGCCACCGATTATTATTATGAACCTTACATTGTCTACTTATTCCAACTGATGCGAAAAACTAAGCATCATATGCTGCATAATCTTACTGGGCTAGACACCTATCCGCAACATTCCATACCACACTGCCACAACCTCATACCTGCCACAACCTCAATGCCACAGTCACAAAGCAAGCATACCACTGGGCGATAATTATGTATCACAACATCACTTTCACCCCACCATCAGCACAGTGGAGGGTAGATAGCACTAACCACTCGACAGCATAACCACTCACAAAGCTGAACATACACCTGCGCAGTTGAACAATCACATCACTTCCAATACAGCCTACACAGCTTCAGTTGCAATGTACTGCTGGTGGTGTGCCTATACAAGCATTAGGAGAGGTGACTATTGAGCCTGAGTATGACTGGCTCAATTGCCAGACTCGTTTTGCCGTTGCATCACAGCCTCCAGGGAGGGATTGCGCTGCCGGCTGTCACGCAATAACTGCTCCCGACTCTTTGCGCTGCGCCGATAAACCTGGCAGCAGCAGCAGCAGCACACCACCTTTCAGTGCATACGCCCTGGCATTACCAGATTACCCATTCCCTTATCACGGGCACGGCATAGCTGTGTCATAGGCCAGCACACTTGACTCAACCATCCACCCCTCGACACACTCACTGTTTGCCCCCTCCTGCAACCCCCTGGGCTCACCTGCACCACAGCAGCCTTCTGCTCGCCCACTGTCAGTGTGGTGGCCACCGCCATCTCGTCATTCTCAGATGCCTGCATCACACAGCCCCATGCTTACAGTCGGTGTCAAAGCAACCAGCCCCACCACCACAGCATCGTCAAACTCACTGACCTTGGCATCAGGAGGGCTCAGCACAGTGTAGGTCTCTGTCAGCTGCCCTGGCCGCGGCTCGCCCCACATGTGATGCACTCGCACGCCCCCAGCCACCTGCTCTGCCTGGGACCACTGCTTGCCCCGCCGCAGATCACGCCGCGACAGCTGCACCTTCTGACCCCACCTGCAGCCAAGGTTGAGACAAGCAGCGTCAGGTGTTGCAGCACACACAGCGCTTGTTGGAGGAGAGGAGGATTACATGCAAGCTGTCACATCTGGGAAGGAATGGAGGCTAGGGCAGACAAAGGCTGTCAAGCAAGCGCAGGTGTCCAAATGGGTGGGTGCACTGGGTGGGTAGCAGCAGTGTGACTCACGGTGTGACCTCCTTGACCTTGAAGAAGGGCACCACTGTGAGGAAGGACACACTGAAGCCCTCTGGTGTCTGGCTGATGTCGATACCCTGAACATGACAGTAGTCAGGGGCAGGAGAGGAGCTGGGCAAGGTGGAGTGCTTTCGTTTTACAGCAGGGCACAGTGACGCTACATCCCAGCCTGCATTACATGGGTAGGTGGACAAGGCAGGATGCTGCCCTGCCTTGTGCTGTACATATTAAAAACTGCACCCTCCCCAACCTCTCAGCCCAGCCAGCACAAAACCTGCTGCTGTCAGCCAGCCATTAGTTGGACAGCCATCATGATCATGACAGCCAGCCATCATCAGCTTCCCACTGCTCCTGGTTCTATGCACCAGCTACACCTTTTCCTCCTCCCCAGATACTCACGTCAATGAGGCGCGCTGTCATGCGTTGGAGGGACCCGAGGCCGAGCAGCTGCAGCATACTTTCATATTCCTGTAACTGCGACTTGGCCATGTCTTTTTCCCACAAACCTGCAGGCACACCAGGTACGATGAATGAGCCGTACGCAGCAACAGCAGCAGCTGCTAGGCAGCGTGCAGGGCAAAAAGATATGCAGACTTCGGTGAAGGTTTGAAAACGGGGGTCTGACACACGGCTAGTGAGTGCGGCGGCGCTTACACAGGTATCTCGCCAACTAACATGCATCAGCGCGCCAGGCTGGTTATGTTCAGGGCGCTTTACACACCTTGCAGACGCGGCTCCTCGGGTGGCCTGGCGAGCACCACATCCCCAGAACTCTGCTGCTGCAGCTGCGTTGCGCTGCAGACAGGCTCGCGCGCAGGACCACGAAAGAAAAAACCCATACGACCGGAGCTTTTAGCGAACGTCCTCGGATGGAATGCTAGCCGTGTGGAAGCCAAACTGCGCGCGTGCAGGCTTGTGCTTGTATTCATCGTACTTTGGCCGCTACAGAAGTCGCACTAAAAACTACCCGAGTAACCGGGTAACCGATCATGACGTGAGGCGCATTCTGTGGCGCGTCTGCGCCGCGTGTCATAGCCGCAAATTCCCAAACGTTGGCACGGATTACGCGGATGGGTGCTGGCACGACACCTAAGCCTCCTGAGCTGGGCCATCCTCGATTCAACCGCAGCCGGTATTCTCTAGGGTGGGGGTCTTGGTGTGGGTTCCCAGGTCAGCCTTCAAGGTGGGGTACCCTACCAGGCTGGCGGCTTGGCGGTGTTCAGCAGCAGCAGCAGCAGTGGCAACGGCAGCAGCAGCAGCGGCAACGGCAGCAGCAGCAGTGGCAGCGGCAGCAGCAGCTGTGGCAGTGGGCCCTAAGGACACCTTGGTGGTGGTTGTTGCTTTATGAAGCCGCCAACACTCAGCACTAAGCACAGCCTCCACAGCAGCGCTGGGCCGAGACCGCCTTCCGGGAGGGGGCAGACCGCGGCCGAGCTGCAGGAACAGGTTGCGCTCACCCAGGTTCGGGATGACCGCGTCCTCAGCTGGGATGTCCTCGAAGGCCTCCTGGCCGTCCGCAAGTACAGTGACCCGCGTGAAGCAGCCTCGCACCATGAGGCCCGACAGCAAGCTGGCGAGCAGCGCCCTCTTGCTGCAAGCCTCCACCCAAAGCACAAGTTGCTGAAAGAGCCGCGCCTCGACCACCTCGGGAGCCACGACCGCGCCCTCCTCTAAACCCGCAGCGGGCACCCCCCTCATGACGGTGTGCAGTTTGCACTTCTTGGTGTGCCAGGTGTTGTTGTGGTGGCGGGCCCGCCGCGCTTCACCGCTGGCCTGCATGTTCTGCTGGGACTGGCTTGGATCTGGCTGCGCGTTGGCCTCACGGTCCACTTCACTGCCCGAGGCATCATGGTTACGTCTACGCTGCCTGTTTGCTGCATTTTCTTTGCCTTAATTCACTTTGTGCTGCATTTGCTGCATTTTCTTTGCCTTAATTCACTTTGTGCTGCATTTGCTTCATGAAATGCTACTTGCTTGTTGATTTCCTGGTTTTCCTGTAAATTCTTGGTTTCTCGGTTAATTCAGTTGCGAGAGTTACACTGCCTAAACCTCAGGCTACACAGGAGCTGCGACCTGGCAGGCTGGCACCTGGCAGCGGTGCTAGGGTCATTGACACCTGTTGCAGCAAACCGTCCTGCTGGCCCGCCGAAGTAGGACCCCCAGGAGAACGCTGCTGCGCTGTCTGCCATGACACTCGCTGGTCGCCGTACCCTGGCGGTCGCGTTCTTGATAGCCCCGATAATGCTGCTTGCGCCCGGGTACCTTGCCGCTGCTGCCCCCTGCGGAGACTGGGCCGCTGCGCTAGCAGACGAGGGTAGTGCAGGCCGCGGGAGGAGCAGATGCAGTAGGGAGATAGCGAACAGTTGTTACCGCTGTACCCCCCCCCCCCCCCCCAGCTCCTCTCAACCCCATCCCATAACCGTGACCGCCCCACCCCTTTTACCCTCTCGCCCCCCCCCCCCCCAGCTCCTTGGACCCCCTTTACCCCTCATCTCCCCTTTGCCTCAATCAAACCCTGATCATTCCTGCTCTCCCCCTTCCCCCCCACCCCCCTCACCCCACCGCCCACCTGGGCAGGCGACCCCCAGTTTCTGGACGACCTGGCTCAGCTGGTGTCCTTCCCTTCAGTCAGCGCCGACCCGGCTAGCGTGCCGGCTGTCAGGGCAGCCGCTGAGTGGCTGGCGCAGCGCCTGCGAGCCGCTGGGCTAGACGTGCGTGGTGCAGCAGCAGGGCAACAGCAGGCCCAGCCACGCCCCGCCCACCTGCACCACCCCCCGTCCCGCCTTGCTCCACTGCACCTGACCCCTCCCCTTGACGCTGCCCCAGGCTTCTCCCCCCTTCCCCAGACATCACCCCAGCCCCCTCTCTGCCCTGCCCTGCCCTGCCCTGCAGCATGTTGCTGTGCTGGAGACCAGCGGGGAACATCCCGTGGTGTTTGCCCGCCACCTGCTGGTCCCCCCTGGGTCAGGGGGGGAGGGGCAAGGGGCCAGGCCGGGGGCAGGCGGGGAGGGTGTTGTGCCCACTGTGCTGCTGTATGGCCACTATGACGTGCAGCCAGTGGACCCGCTGGAGCAGTGAGTGAGGCAGCCAAGGGGTCGGGGGAAAGGGGAGGGGGGAGGGGGGGAGGGAGGGAGATGGGGGGAGGAGGGAGGGAGATGGGGGGAGGAAAGAGGGGCTCGAGGGGAGGAGGGAGGGGGCTGGGGAGGAGGGAGGAGGCCGGGGAAAGAAGGGAGGGGTCCAGGGGGCTGGGTTGAGGGAGGGACCTAAAGGAAACGATTGGTGCACCTACCTGCCCTGCTGTACTGCCTGCCCTGCTGTACTGCCTGTCCTGCTGTACTGCCTGCCGCCTGCCTGCCTGCCTGGCCCAGGTGGCAGTCGCCCCCCTTCACCCTGACGCAGAGGCAGGGCCACCTGTATGGCCGCGGGGTGGATGACGACAAGGGGGGCCTGCTGCAGGCGCTGCATGTGAGGGGGGGGGGCAGGGGGGGGAGGGGAGGGTGAGGGGGGCAGGGGTGAGGTGGGGTGGCTGCCCCTGCCGCCACCCCTACTGCCCCTTCTGCTGCTGCCGCCATCCCTACTGCCCCTGCTGCCCCTGCTGCTGCCGCCACCCATACTGCCCCTGCTGCTGCTGCTGCCGCCACCCCTACTGCCCCTGCTGCTGCCGCCACCCCTACTGCCCCTGCTGCTGCTGCTGCCGCCACCCCTACTGCCCCTGCTGCTGCCGCCACCCCTACTGCCCCTACTGTCCCTGCTGCTGCTGCTGCCGCCACCCCTACTGCCCCTGCTGCTGCCGCCACCCCTACTGCCCCTACTGTCCCTGCTGCTGCTGCTGCCGCCACCCATACTGCCCCTACTGTCCCTGCTGCTGCTGCTGCCGCCACCCCTACTGCCCCTGCTGCTGCCGCCACCCCTACTGCCCCTGCTGCTGCCGCCACCCCTACTGCCCCTACTGTCCCTGCTGCTGCTGCTGCCGCCACCCATACTGCCCCTACTGTCCCTGCTGCTGCTGCTGCCGCCACCCCTACTGCCCCTGCTGCTGCCGCCACCCCTACTGCCCCTACTGTCCCTGCTGCTGCTGCTGCCGCCACCCCTACTACCCCTGCTGCTGCCGCCACCCCTACTGCCCCTGCTGCTGCCGCCACCCCTACTGCCCCTACTGTCCCTGCTGCTGCTGCTGCCGCCACCCCTACTGCCCCTACTGTCCCTGCTGCTGCTGCTGCCGCCACCCCTACTGCCCCTGCTGCTGCCGCCACCCCTACTGCCCCTACTGTCCCTGCTGCTGCTGCTGCCGCCACCCCTACTGCCCCTACTGTCCCTGCTGCTGCTGCTGCCGCCACCCCTACTGCCCCTGCTGCTGCCGCCACCCCTACTGCCCCTACTGTCCCTGCTGCTGCTGCCGCCACCCCTACTGCCCCTGCTGCTGCCGCCACCCCTACTGCCCCAACTGTCCCTGCTGCTGCTGCTGCCGCCACCCCTACTGCCCCTACTGTCCCTGCTGCTGCTGCCGCCGCCACCCCTACTGCCCCTACTGTCCCTGCTGCTGCTGCTGCCGCCACCCCTACTGCCCCTGCTGCTGCCGCCACCCCTACTGCCCCTGCTGCTGCTGCTGCCGCCACCCCTACTGCCCCTACTGTCCCTGCTGCTGCTGCTGCCGCCACCCCTACTGCCCCTACTGTCCCTGCTGCTGCTGCTGCCGCCACCCCTACTGCCCCTGCTGCTGCCGCCACCCCTACTGCCCCTACTGTCCCTGCTGCTGCTGCTGCCGCCACCCCTACTGCCCCTGCTGCTGCCGCCACCCCTACTGCCCCTACTGTCCCTGCTGCTGCTGCTGCCGCCACCCCTACTGCCCCTGCTGCTGCCGCCACCCCTACTGCCCCAACTGTCCCTGCTGCTGCTGCTGCCGCCACCCCTACTGCCCCTACTGTCCCTGCTGCTGCTGCCGCCGCCACCCCTACTGCCCCTACTGTCCCTGCTGCTGCTGCTGCCGCCACCCCTACTGCCCCTGCTGCTGCCGCCACCCCTACTGCCCCTGCTGCTGCTGCTGCCGCCACCCCTACTGCCCCTACTGTCCCTGCTGCTGCTGCTGCCGCCACCCCTACTGCCCCTACTGTCCCTGCTGCTGCTGCTGCCGCCACCCCTACTGCCCCTGCTGCTGCTGCTGCCGCCACCCCTACTGTCCCTGCTGCTGCTGCTGCCGCCACCCCTACTGCCCCTGCTGCTGCCGCCACCCCTACTGCCCCTGCTGCTGCTGCTGCCGCCACCCCTACTGCCCCTACTGTCCCTGCTGCTGCTGCTGCCGCCACCCCTACTGCCCCTACTGTCCCTGCTGCTGCTGCTGCCGCCACCCCTACTGCCCCTGCTGCTGCTGCTGCCGCCACCCCTACTGCCCCTACTGTCCCTGCTGCTGCTGCTGCCGCCACCCCTACTGCCCCTGCTGCTGCTGCTGCCGCCACCCCTACTGCCCCTACTGTCCCTGCTGCTGCTGCTGCAGGCAGTGGAGGCGCTGGTGCGAGCCAGCCGCTGTGAGGGTCCCCCTCCCCCCGCCTGCCCCCCAGCCTACCCAGCCTACCCAGGCCCCGGGCACCCCCTGCTGATCAAGCTGTTCTTTGAGGGCCAGGAGGAGATCATGAGCCCCCACCTCAGGTCAGCCCAGGGAGGACAAGGCGGGTCAGGGCAGCAGCAGGGGCAGCAGCAGGGGCAGCAGCAGGGGCAGCAGGGGCGGCGCTGCTTCAGATCTCCCCCCCCGTACTGCCTATGCCTGCCCCGTATCATGTCCTGGGTCACACTGATTCTGACATACCCCTGCTGCCCCTCCCACCCCTGCTGACCCCCCCTGCCTTCACCCTGACTGGCCCTGCAGCCAGTTTCTAGAGGCTGAGCGTGACCTGCTGGCTGCCGACCTGGTGATGAGTGCGGATGGCGGGCAGCCGGGGGAGGGTCAGGGCGGCATCAGCCTGGGCCTCAGGTGGGGTGCCTTGCTGGGTGGGCAGAGGAAGGTGGGGGGAAGGTGGAGAGGTGGGGGCCAAGGTAGGAGGAGAGGAAAGCCAGCAGCGGCGCAGGGGGGGAGGGGGAGGGCAGCAGGGGTGGGGGATTGTGGGGGAGGGCAGCTGGGGTGGGGAAGGTCTGGCCGGGGAGGGTAGCAGGGGTGGGCAGGAGGGGGAGGTGGGGCAGGCCACACATGCTGGGCCTAGCTTGACTGCAGTGGCAGCTCCTTGGGGGGGTGGCAGCAGCAGCAGCAGCAGCAGCAGCAGGCAGGGCAGCAGCAGGCCACCCATCCGCCCTCCCCTCACTACCCTGCCCCCACCCCTGATGACCCTGCCCCTGAGCTGGCTGCCCCTGAGGCCCAACCCCCTGGCTCCCCCCGGCTGTGACCCGCAGGGGTGTGGTGGGCATGGAGGTGGAGGTGGTGACGGCCGCCACTGACATGCACTCAGGCATGAAGGTAGGGCCAGGGCCTGTGGCCGCACACCCTCCCAGCTTGGCCCGGCCTGACTGGCCCTGACCTGCCACACAGCACCTCCTCCTCCAGCAGCAGCAGCAGCAGCCCCCCTAGCCCCCCCCAGGTGCTGCCTAGTGTGCCCATCTGGACCATGACCCCCCCCCTGCCCCCTCACCCTAACCCCCCCCTTCAATCAGTGTGCAGAGCTCTTCCGGTGCCTACCCCCTCCTCCCTGCCCCTCCCCCCCCCATTAGCTGCTGCCCTCCCCCCTCCACCCACAGCCTCTGCCACCTGCCCCCCTCCCCCTCTCCCTGCTCCCCCCGGCCACCGCACAAGGCTCCTCCATGCAGGGCGGCAGTGTGGCCAACCCCAACTCAGTGCTGGCAGGCCTGCTGGCCGGGCTGCACGACACGCACACGGCCAGGGTGGCAGTGGAGGGCTTCTACGAGGTATGGGGGGGAGGGGGAAGGAGGGGGGGGGGGGGGAGGGGAGCAGCAGTGGCACTGATGAAGAACTGGGGATCCCCCTCCCCCTGCCCCCACCCCTCCCCCAACTCCTCACACAACCCCTCCCTCAACCCCTCCCTGCCCTCCCCCTCATCCCTCCATCACTTTGAGTGCTGCTGCTGCAGGGCGTGGCTGAGCCCAGTGAGGCTGACGAGCAGGACATGGCGGCGTTTGGGTGGGATGAGGCGCGGGAGGCGCAGGCACTGGGGCTGCTGGGCAGCTGGGGGGAGGCGGGCTACGGCACACTGGCACGCAGGTGGGCCCCTGGGGTTGAGGGGGGCCTGCCACACGCCCCTGACCTGCCTGGGCTGCTCAGAGCTGTCGGGCAGCTGTTGAGAAGCTGTTGAGAGAAGAAGGGGAAAAGAAGCTGACCCCTGCTCTACCTGGCCCCTGCCTGGCCCCTGCGCACACCCTCCCCCGCCCTGCCTGTCGCCCCCCAAGCCTCCCCTGCCTGGCCCCCCCTGAGCTCCCCCTGCCTGGCCCCCCCTGAGCTCCCCCTGCCTGGCCCCCCCCGAGCTCCCCCTGCCTGGCCCCCCCTGAGCTCCCCCTGCCTGGCCCCCCCCGAGCTCCCCCTGCCTGGCCCCCCCCGAGCTCCCCCTGCCTGGCCCCCCCCTGAGCTCCCCCTGCCTGGCCCCCCCTGAGCTCCCCCTGCCTGGCCCCCCCTGAGCTCCCCCTGCCTGGCCCCCCCTGAGCTCCCCCTGCCTGGCCCCCCCTGAGCTCCCCCTGCCTGGCCCCCCCCGAGCTCCCCCTGCCTGGCCCCCCCTGAGCTCCCCCTGCCTGGCCCCCCCCGAGCTCCCCCTGCCTGGCCCCCCCTGAGCTCCCCCTGCCTGGCCCCCCCCGAGCTCCCCCTGCCTGGCCCCCCCTGAGCTCACCCTGCCTGGCCCCCCCTGAGCTCCCCCTGCCTGGCCCCCCCTGAGCTCCCCCTGCCTGGCCCCCCCTGAGCTCCCCCTGCCTGGCCCCCCCCGAGCTCCCCCTGCCTGGCCCCCCCTGAGCTCCCCCTGCCTGGCCCCCCCTGAGCTCCCCCTGCCTGGCCCCCCCCGAGCTCCCCCTGCCTGGCCCCCCCCGAGCTCCCCCTGCCTGGCCCCCCCTGAGCTCCCCCTGCCTGGCCCCCCCTGAGCTCCCCCTGCCTGGCCCCCCCCGAGCTCCCCCTGCCTGGCCCCCCCTGAGCTCCCCCTGCCTGGCCCCCCCTGAGCTCCCCCTGCCTGGCCCCCCCCGAGCTCCCCCTGCCTGGCCCCCCCTGAGCTCCCCCTGCCTGGCCCCCCCCGAGCTCCCCCTGCCTGGCCCCCCCTGAGCTCCCCCTGCCTGGCCCCCCCTGAGCTCCCCCTGCCTGGCCCCCCCTGAGCTCCCCCTGCCTGGCCCCCCCTGAGCTCCCCCTGCCTGGCCCCCCCTGAGCTCCCCCTGCCTGGCCCCCCCCGAGCTCCCCCTGCCTGGCCCCCCCTGAGCTCCCCCTGCCTGGCCCCCCCTGAGCTCCCCCTGCCTGGCCCCCCCTGAGCTCCCCCTGCCTGGCCCCCCCTGAGCTCCCCCTGCCTGGCCCCCCCCGAGCTCCCCCTGCCTGGCCCCCCCTGAGCTCCCCCTGCCTGGCCCCCCCCGAGCTCCCCCTGCCTACTGCCCAGGTGGCACCGACCCAGCCTGGACGTCGTGGGCATGTGGGGGGGCTTCACAGGCACAGGTGGGGCTGCGCCAACAGTCAACCACCGGCCTTATCCACGGGCTGGCTAGCAAAGCCCTAGACCTCCTAGACCCCCCTAGAGGTTGGTGGCAGGATGGGGCAGATGTGTTTGATCAGGTAGCCAGCAAGCAGTTTGCAAGGGCGGCATGGGCAGGGGTACGCGGAGCAAGCATGCTCAGCACCGCCCACAGCAGCAGTCTGCAAGCAGCAGAGGAGCAGGGAGCCTCCACCCCTGGACCCCCCTAGAGGTTAGAGGTCGGCCAGCAACCGGCAAGTAGCAAACGGCATGCACAGGAGATGAACCTGCTTCCCCCTCCCCTCTGCTGCCTCTTTCCCCCTCTGCTGCCTCTTTCCCTCCTACACCCCTCTGCTGCCCTGCTTCCCCTCTTTGCCTCTGCTGCCCTGCTCCCCCTCTGCTGCCCTGCTCCCCCCACCCGTGGCCCCTGCTCCCAGATGGCTAACAGTTGATGGGCGTCAGTCATCCATCGCTCCTTCTTGACAATGGCCTTCCTGGTGTTGGGGTGCACACTACTGGGTCACACTGGGTCACACTGGGCCATTTCCCTCGTCGCCTGCTGCCCTCCCTGCACCCACCCCTGCAGGCATCAAGACCGTCATCCCCAGGTCGGCCAGCGCCAAGATCAGCTGCCGCCTGGTGCCTGGCCAGGAGCCTGACGACATCGTGCGTAAGGCAAGGAAGGCGGGATGTCACACTCTTCAGCATGGCAAAGTGCGCAGCATCGCAGGCTCCGCTGCTGCGCTGGGGTGTGAGACATAGTGTGAGCGCCTTGCGGACCCACAGACCATGACCCCGCTGCGCCAGTCTCAATGCTGTCCGCAAATATGTCCGAGCTTGCGTGCGAGCTCGAGCATACGTGCGCGATTGTGAACAACCCTGAGCTGCCGCAGAGGTTGCCGCACAATGTTTCAAACCATGGAAGGGCGCTCTGGCAGCCTTCTGGTCGACCGCTGGAGCTGCATTAATTGCGAATGTCAAGCTCAGCAAACGCCTGTGGCAGCTGCAGGTGAGCGCGCACCTGGAGGCCGCGGCGCCTCCGTACTGCCGCATAAGTGTTCGGCGACTGGGCGGCAGCTCCCTGGCCTGGCACAGCCCTCGCGACTGCGTGGGCAACGTGGTGGCGGCGCGAATCCACCGCCAACTTAGCGGCAAGGAGCCGCTGTACTACAGGTGCGACCTCATGTGCGAAACTATCCATGATCGACTGGCCATGATCCACTTTCATTGATCGCCCATGCACAAGATGCACAGAGGAGGGGTAGTGGATGACGCCATGCACTTCATATTTGAGTGCACTGCCACGAGTTCCATCAGGCAGCAGGCGGAGTTTGCCATGACTTTCCAGAACAACAATGAGAACTTGCATGACTTCATGTTGAGCCCATGTGCACCTTTGTTTGTGCACCTTGCTTTGAAGTGCGTTACAAAAAGTCCCGAACCCCTAGAGGGGGAGGGCGGCCAAGCAGCCTAACGGCTGACGGCTTAAGCGGTGTAAGCCACCTATCTCTCTCTATCCATGCAGCATGTCCCATGCATGTGATGGCATCGCGTTAATATGTGGCCAGAGCACCTCTGTGTGGACCTTTGAGGCTTTGGACTTTCACAAAAACTGCCTAGGATTTCTAGACACGTCCAGCCAGCGCACACAGATCCAAAGCTTGCTGTCAGTGATGAAGTACACTATGTGTCATTCCTGCCGCTCACACTGTTCACCTCCCATGCCCTACCAGCCAGTGCAGCACTAGCAGCACACACACACAATAGCAGTAGGGCAGCAGCCTCACACATTAGAGTACGTGGCAGTAAGGGCAAGGGAGGTAAGGGGCGAGTACACAAGCAAGGTGATGCTGGTGATGCTCGGTTTGCTTCACTTTACAAAGTGCATGAGACCCTGCAGACTTATGCAGCTGTGGTTGCCATCCATGCAGGATGCAAGGGTCAACTCCCTTAATGACGACATGACCCACAGGCTGTCATGGTGCATGAAGCTGTCAAACCCTCCTCTCACACCAGCAGTGCAGCAGGATTGAGGGTCAGTCAGCAACGCCTGGCACTTCACAGTTTGCCACCCACACCACCCACCACCCACCCACACCACCCACCACCCTGTTCAGGCCTGTCACAGTGGCGGTGCTGTCCTGTACAGCCTTGCATGGCTTGCACTTGCTGATAGCCTCACCACCCACAAGCCTGCCACACAGTGGCAGCCTGGCTGCTGGCGTAGGGATGGCGCCACCATCCCGGCCCTGGCTGCCTTCCAGACTCAGCTGAACCTGAGCACCACCAAGTTTGGGTGGGGGTTGTCAGAGGCCATCCATGCGCCCAATGAGCGGTTGAAGGTGAGTGGGAGTGAGAGGAAGAGTGGCTGGCTGGAGTGTGGCCATTGTGATGAGACTGAGAGTGGTCGGGCATGAGCCAGGTTGCTGGCCAAGCATCACTCGGCAGTCGACCATGCCACAGCAGCTAGCAGCACAGCTCTTGCTGTTGTGTCTGACTTGGCTACCAGCACCTTGGCGGCCTCAGCACACAGTAGAGCGTCCTGAACCCCAAGAGGGGGAGGGCGGCAAAGCAACCCAAGCAATGTAAGAAACCTGCTCCTGCTGCTGCCTCAGCCGCTCATGGTAGGCCCTTCCTGCCCATATGCCTCCCCTGTCCCCTGCTCCTGCTGCTGCTGGACTTGATGCCTGCTGCTGGCTGACCAGCATGGGGTGCCTTCTCCCTCAGCCTGGCTGCAGGCCAGTGAGCTGCAACAGGGGCTGCTCCTGACACTGCCTGATGCGTGGGTTGCTGGCTGCCCTGGCCCCTTGCCCTGCAGCTGAGTCAGTGGCATCTGGGTCGCCTGGCGTGGGGGCATTTGTTGGTGGCGCTGGCTGACGACCCACAGTTACGCCAGCAGGCGCAGGCCAGGCAGCAGCAATCAAGAAAGGACAACGTAGAGCACCACTGCCCTGCAGCCGTCACCAGCTGAGGGGGGCTGCCCCTCGCCTGCCTGGCAGGCTGCCAAAGTAGTCAGCACTCCATCCCACAGCCGGCAGCCGTAGCAATGGCATTTATCATCACAGCCTACAGCCATGTGCAGGTAGTAACAGCCTGCCCAGCAAGCAGGGGTGCAAGCCGCATGCACCCTCCCCGCATTGCTTCCAGCTGTCCTGCCTCAGGCCTGGCTGGCCATGGCCAGTGGCCTGTGGGTAGCGGCCCTGCTGGGTGCAGGTCAGATCAGAGCCCACAGCTTGTTGACAGCCTCGAAGGGGGTGCAGCTGCTGGGGTTGATGTCCACTGGCCAGATGTCCCCCTTGGCGGTGTCGCTGACAGTGCCCTGGATGCGCTCCTCTTGGTCCAGCCGCCAGCTGATCTTGCTGATGTGCGCAAACAGGCTGAGCTGGTGCCTGCGGCCGGGGGGCAGCAGCAGCAGCAGCAGCAGCAGCAGCAGCAGCAAGAAGGAAGTCAGGCAAGAAAGCAGTGGCAGTGACACTAAGACAGCACGGAA
Source organism: Haematococcus lacustris (assembly GCA_030144725.1). Classification (NCBI taxonomy): domain Eukaryota; kingdom Viridiplantae; phylum Chlorophyta; class Chlorophyceae; order Chlamydomonadales; family Haematococcaceae; genus Haematococcus; species Haematococcus lacustris. The sequence continues at coordinate 2,871,320 of JASKMD010000028.1, read as the reverse complement.
GGTCAGGGCAAGCTACAGGTGGTCAACATGAGCCTGGTGGGTCGTAGCGCAGAACACTAATTGAGCTGGTCAGGCCACCAATGTATGCCTGGGAGGGTGAGAGTTTAGGATTTTGGGTTATGGTTAGAATGCATGCAAGCAATGGTGCATGGAAAAACACAGGCTCCTTGGCAGGGGCAGATTAGGAGATGAACAGACATGAACAGGTTGCCCTACATGGAGGGTGCTGCTGGACCTGGGAGCCACGATTGAGTTGCCCAACCACTGTGCGCGGCACTAGTTGAGCCCCAGCAGGCGCTAGTCGAGCCACAGTAGTGGCTCTGTAGGACCACGCATGAGCCACAGGGTGGTTGAGAGTTGGCATGCCTGGAGGTGAACACGGGGGAAGTTCCCAACTGTACCTGAGGATGGGCTCCTCAGTGGCTGCACTCTCTGCTATGCTTTTACTCTTCTGCGCTATCTGGGAGGCACGCTCAATGAGTTCCTGGCGCTGGGTCTCTACATCTGTGAGGAGGCAGCACTGCATGATCACAGGGTCAGCCAATGAAGCACCGGGGATGAGCTTCACGTGCAAGAACTGGGAGGACTCATCTGTGTGTAGAGTTAAGCTGTTGCATGGCGAAATGGATGTCACTGATGTCCGCTTTCAAAGCTGCAACCCGCCGCTCGTGGCTGCCCTCTGGGTGTGGATACCTGCTGCTGGCATCCAGGTCCCGCACTTGCTGGCTAAGCTCTGCAGTAGCAGGTGCAAAGCAGGTACAAAGCAGGTCGGCAGGGTTTTCCCCATGCCACTGGACATGCCGAGGGCCGTGTTCGTGCAATACGGCGTTGACCTTTGACAATATCCTTGACAGAGGCCTCCCGCTGTAGAATCAGCTCTCGCACGTCCGCCAGCACCGAGTCAACGGCAGCGATGGAGTCAAAGTCATCTCTTTTGTGGTATTCCTGATACAGCGCTTTCATGACAGAAACGTGCTCTCCAAAAGGGTCGCTGGGCCTTGCGCAGGTTGTAGCCATCTCGCCACACCCTCTAGCTAACCACTGGTTTGCAAGGCTTGATAGCTCAGCTCGTAAGTAGAACTCGAAGGTCGCCGAGTTTTTTGAGTAGGTGCAAGCATGAGTAGTCGCAATTTTGAGTAGGTGTGAGCATGAATTTCGATCGCAGCGTCGCCGCTTCTGGTGTCCGGCTCTATATGCTGGGGCTGTTACTATGGCTGTCGGCGCCAATGTAGCATCTCAACAAAACTCCGATCCAGCCAACAGGCACCAAGCAGGCACGACAGTCGTGGAACCTCGCGCCAAGGTCGCGCACACAGACTCTCATGCCTATGAGTTCTTTGGCCCACATATTCCTGCTGCCTTGATTGTGGTGCTGCCATTGGTGCTGTACGGCCTGGTGTACGCCTGCAACAGCCAAGGCTGCCTGCAGCTATACCCCAGTCTCAGCATTCCAGGATTCCCTCCTGACCAGAAGCTATGGAGCACAGAAGCATTTGCAGTGTACCTGGGCTGGGTGCTTGGCCTGGCATTGCTGCATAGACTACTTCCAGGGCGCAGCGTCCAGGGGGTGGTGCTTCCCAATGGCACCCGCCTTACCTACAAGCTAAATGGTGGGTTGCTCTCTTCTCTATCTGCTCCCCTTCCCATCCCCACCCTTCTGGCCCCCCCACCTCACCCCGCCCTCACCCCGCCCTCCTGCCTCCCTGCAGCCTTCCCTTTGTTCGTCTCCATCTACTCCATCGCGCTGATACTAGGGTTTGGCACCCAGCAGCTGCCTCTGGGTTGGCTGTACGACCACTACCTGGAGCTGCTGAGCGCCAGCGTGGTGGTGAGCTCCAGCCTTGGCCTGGCCCTGTGGCTGGCCTCCTTCCGGCCTGGGGTGATGTTGAGCGGCCATGGCAACAGCGACTGGCCCTGGTATGACTGCTGGATGGGCAGGGAGCTGAACCCTAGGTGGGTCTGGGCGCAGGCAAGGGGAGGGGGGCAGGCCAGCCAGGCCAGGCCAGCCAGGCCAAGCAGGCAATGCCAGTCAGGCAAGGCCATGCCAGTCCAGGCAGGGCAGGGCAGGGCAGGGCAGGGCAGGGCAGGGCAGGGCAGGGCAGGGCAGGGCAGGGCAGGGCAGGGCAGGGCAGGGCAGGGCAGGGCAGGGCAGGGCAGGGCAGGGCAGGGCAGGGCAGGGCAGGGCAGGGCAGGGCAGGGCAGGGCAGGGCAGGGCAGGGCAGGGCAGGGCAGGGCAGGGCAGGGCAGGGCAGGGCAGGGCAGGGCAGGGCAGGCTGGGGCAGGATGATCAGGTGGGGCCATATGAACCTGGGCCAGGGCAGGGTGTGTGTGTGAGGTCAGCTCAGCTCAGGTCAGGTCAGGGGTCGCAGCTTGTAGAACAGACAGCTTTGCTCAGCCTGAGGCAGGCAGCCTGAGCCCAGTGGGCAGGGCTGCAGGCTACACCAGGCCAGGCGCAGGTCAGGTCAGGTCAGGGGCAGGTCAGGCCCAGCGGGGCGGTGGGGAGCGCGGTGGGGGACGTCAGGTCAGGCGCTGGCCAGGCCCAGCAGGGTGGGTGACAACGCGGTGGGGGAGTTCAGGTGAGGCGTAGTCAGGTGAGGCCTGGCCCAGAGCTGAGGCCGCCCCCCCTGCGCCCGGCCCCTCCCCCTGCAGGCTGTGGGGTGTGGACCTGAAGGAGTTCTGTGAGCTGTACCCGGGCATGATCGGCTGGGCGCTGCTGAACCTGGGCCTGGCGCACAAGCAGTGGACGGACAGCGGCAGCATCACCACCGCCATCATCCTGGTCAACCTGTTCCAGGCAGGCTGCGGACAACAGCACCATCTCGAGGGGGGAGCGCAGGGGGCAAGGGGGCAAGGGGGGAAGGGAGTGGGCTGCTGCTGCTGTCTGTCTGTCTGCCTTGTACAGACTGACCCCCTGCCCCACCGTGCTTTGTTGCCGCTGCACCCAGGACATCAGCCTCAGGACTTTGCTCGCTGCTCCCTTCCCGGTCTTTCTGACCCCTGCGGCTGCTGGGCCCTTCACTGCCCACCTCCTGCCTCTTGCTTGTTTTCTGTCCCCGCTGCTGATGCTGCTGTCCCCTGCTGCTGCTGCTGCTGCTGCTGCTATCCCCTGCTGCTGCTGCTGCTGCTGCCTCTGACTCATGCCCTGCTGCCCTGCTGCCCTGATGGCTGCAGCTGTACTATGTGGTTGACGCGTTGTGGAACGAGGCGTCCATCCTGACCACCATGGACATCACCACGGACGGCTTTGGCTACATGCTGGCCTTTGGCGACCTTGCCTGGGTGCCCTTTGTGTTCAGCACCAGCACCCGCTTCCTGGTGGACACGCCCCAGGTCAGGCGCCCAGGGGGGCAGCAGCAGCGGCAGGGCAGGGGGCAGGGGGGGCAGCAAGGGCAGGGGGCAGCAAGGGAAGATGCAGTAGGGGGGAGGTGGGCAGTCTTGCATGCCAAGTGGTTCAGCCTAGTCCAGTGCAGCCTTCACCTACAAGATCAGGCGCCCAGGGCTGTTGACAAACATGATCAGTCAGGGCGGCAGGGGCACATCAATTGTGGTGGCATATGGGGCAGGTGGTCCTACTGCCCTTGCCACCCCCCTGCTGCCCCTGCACCCCCTGCTGCCCCTGCACCCCTCTGCTGCTCCTGCCCTCCCAGGCTCTGTCCCCGGCCTTCACTGCGGCCATCCTGGGTGTGAAGCTGCTGGGATACTGGATCTTCCGCGGGGCCAATGGCCAGAAGGACGCATTCAGGTGACGGTGACTACCACACCCCACCACACCGCACCACACCATATACCACACCACACCACACCACACCACACCACACCACACCACACCACACCACACCACACCACACCACACCACACCACACCACACCACACCACACCACACCACACCACACCACACCACACCACACCACACCACACCACACCACACCACACCACACCACACCACACCACCCTGCTGCCCCGACTGCCCCCGTTGCCCCGACTGACCCCACTGCCCCTGCTGCTGCCAAACCACCCAGCACCTGCTCCCTGCCCCTTCTTCAGCTCCTGCCCTCAGCCGCAGCACTGTCCTCCCCCAGGCGCGACCCCAGCCACCCCAGAGTGGCTCACTTGCGCACGCTGCCCACTGAGCGGGGCACCCGTCTCATTATCAGCGGCTGGTGGGGGGCGAGCCGCCACATCAACTACCTGGGCGACTGGATCATGGGGTCAGTGGCGGCGGCAGGGGTGGCCCTGCAGGGGGGAGAGATGTCGAGGAGGGGTGGGCGGGAAGGGGCAGGGAGGAGCGGCAGGGAGGAGGGTGCATGGAAACCTAAGGCAGTGGGCGGTAGGTTTCATGGCTGGAGGGGTAGGTTGGCGTCGCCTCCTGGCAGCGCTTGCATGGTCGCCAACTGGTGCACTTGTGCTGGTTGCAATGTGGGCTAGCAGATGCTGAGGCTAGGAGCATGCGCAGGGGCTGGGTGACAGGGTGAGGGTAGAGCAGGTCTCCAGAGCATGTACTTGGAAGGGGTGCAGCTGGTTTGAACGTGGGTGTGACAAGGCCGGGTAGGGCACGAGCCCGACTGGGAGGCCATGGCGGTGGGCAGTGCGCCTGAAGTGTGCGCTGCTGTTTGCACACCGCAGGCTGTCCTGGTGCCTGCCTTGTGGCCTCGACGGCCTGAAGTCCGTGCTCCCGTACATGTACTGCATTTATTTCGCCGTGCTGTTGGTGCATCGCGAGCGGCGCGATGACATGGCTTGCCGAGCCAAGTACGGCAAGGATTGGGACAAGTACCGCGCCATCGTGAAGTACCGCATCATTCCCTACTTGTATTGAGTCGCCGAGCTCCACATGTCAATCGTTGTCATGTCATATGCTTAGGCCTTAGGAACAGACACCATATGCACGCCCCGGTTCAGAACGTCCGTTTACAGCCATACCAGGGCAGACGTCCGCTTACACCTCTTTACATCCTGGGCATGGAGTGCGTCCCTGCCATCATATAGTCATCTGTTGCTCTGTGTTGTTGGGCCGGTTGGTAACAGGGCTGTAGGCCGTCTGGGTCCAAGTGCGCCAGCAGCTAGCCAAACGGCGGCGTCAGTGGGATCACGGGGCTGTTAAGTGGATTGCTGGCGTGGTCACCTAGTCCTGGGCAGATCAAACTAAGTACCAGGCTCGCAGCACGTCGCAAAAAGTCAAACCCGTCGACGAGGCAGCTCGAGCGCGGAGCGCCACCGTGGTGCCAAACATGAAAGAGCCGCAGCTCACCACCTAATTGATTGTTGGAGCAACGGGGCGCCAGAACCCTGGTCTTGCCTTGTGTGTTCACCGCCATACCAACAGCAAAAACCATACCAAACCCTACAAGGTACACTCCCTCGAACCCTCCCTGGCGCTGCTACCCTGAGCGCTCCATCCAGGTAAAGCACATCGCCAGAGGTGGCTCCCAGTTGGCTTGCTTTAGTCAGCAACTAAGCACCATGCAGCATGACCCCACCCACCATGCAGTATAAAGCAGTCCAGCAACGCGCCTTCCATCTGAGAACTTGTGATGATCAGCTCCCCATACCCCACACCATCCCTGAGCACCCGCATCACACTCCCAAGCAAAGGCTGGAAGAAGAAGATGAAGAATACTATCCCAGCGGCATGGCAGGCATCAAGGGAGGAGCTTGCGCCTGGAGGGGCAGGGCCTGCTCCCACCTCCTACCCAAATTGTGAAGGCACCCCCACTGAGAAAACCTGCCTGGATGTGGCACGACCTGCTCCCACCACAGGTCCCTTCTTCACCCTCCCTTCTAGTTGCCCCTCAGCCCCCCTCCTGATATGCTGCCATGCAAACCCTGCTGCCGTGCCCCCCTGCCCTGGTGCCGGACGTCCCCCCAAACCTGCTGCCACTACACAGAGGGGGCCATCTGCTGCTGGTCGTAATGGTGATAGTTTTCGTAGCCATGCTGCTGTGGCTGCTGCATGTGGTGTGCGGCAATCTGCTGCAGCTGCTGCTGCACCTGCTGTTGGAGGTGCTGCATGTCAAGCTCTTGCTGCAGCTGCTGCTGTTGCTGCTGCTGTTGCTGCTGCTTGGACATGCCCTGATTGAGCCCAGCTTGCCCTGAGCCTTGCTGCTGCTGCTGCTCCACTGCTGCTAATGCTGCCGCTGCAGCAGCCAGTGAGGAGGGGCTAGCTGGGGCCTGGCTCGCCCCCCCCAGCCCTCCCAGCAGCAGGCCACCACCCTGTGCGCCCTGCGCCTGCTGTGCTGCGGCAAAGCTGGCCAAGGCGGACTCTAGCCCAGCTGCGCCTGTGGCCCCCCCTGGCCCCTGGGCGCCCCCCCCTGCCCCCTGCCCCACCCCCACCAAGCTGCCCAACTGCAACCCAGCGCTGCCTGCCATCCCCACCAGCATGGCTAGGTCCATGGACCCCCCTGCTGCTGCCGCCGCTCCCCCTTGGGACGGCCCCCCGCTGAGCCCCATTTGCAGCATGCCATGATGCTGCAGAAGGCGCAGAGAAGCTGCCAGGCCCGCCTCCCCTAACCCCACTTGCATGTTGACTGCGGCAGCGGCGGCGGCGGCGGCAGCAGCAGAGGCACAGGGGGCGGGGTCAGGCTGGCGCTGCACCCCCCCCAGGGTCCCCCCCAGGCCATGCCCCAGGCCAGGGACAGCTAGGTCTATGGCTGGGGGGTTGGGGTTGTGTGAGCTGCTGCTTGGTGGGGGTGGGTTGGTGAGGGAGAGGGGCAGAGCGGTGAGTGCTGGGTCATGGGGGTTGGGGAGGTGGTTGGGGTGGTTGCCTTGGGACAGCTCTGACACGGTGACTGCAGTGCGGCGCTCCAACCACTGCAATGGGAGGCAGACATGCAGGAAAGCGGGAGCAGACACGCTAACAGCAGCAGGTGATGCAAACCATCTTGTGGTGAGATAGCCCTGCGCCAGTCCTCCCCTTGCTGCCCCCTCACCTCCCCTTGCTGCCCCCTGCTTCTCCTCACCTGCCCTCCTCTCCCGTGCCCTTGTCCTCCCTCCGGGGCCCCCCCTGTGGTCTGCCCTGAGCCCTGGGCCCTAACACCCACCCCTCACCCACGCCACCCTGCCTGCACTGCCCTCCGAGTTGAGGTGAGTTGAGTTGAGGCCCCCTGCCCGGCCCACCTCCTTCACGTAATCCTCCAGCTTGGCTACCACCTCCTGGGCTGCCGGCATCGGGGCATTGCCCAGCAGGATATTGTGCAGCATGGTGATGAAGGTGTTCATGACCTGCCAGCACAACAACAGCACAGCACACCGCCATGCCCACGCTGAACACCTCAGGCCCCAACAGTTGAGCAAGAGGGAGGCAGGTGAGCTACATCCCACAACCGCCCTGACCCCTGGGCCCTCACATGTGGCAGCTCCTGATGCAGCACCTGCACTGCCAGACAACCTCTGCCCTACAAAACAGAACGGGGGCTTTTGGTGAAGAAACAAGAGAACACGAGGAACGGGGTGGCCGGAATCAGGCAATTCACTGTGTACCTTCACCCCTGACAACAGGGCAGGGAGGGGCGCTAAAGACCATGTGGCAAAGTTGAAGCCAATCAGTGGCGTTTTACGCAGCGGTGTCCCAGGCGACCAATGACACTGCCACGACCCCACTTGGCGAGACCACCTTGCCTTGGACCCTGGCTGCCCCGCCTTGCTCATTCCCCTACTACCACCTTCCTGGCAGCTTCGACCAGTGGCAACCAACCAGCAGAACCAGACACTCTCACAACCCCACCTGGCAACCCCCCTTGAGGCCTCAACCTCCACCCCCCGCTTGGCCCCCTCCTCTGAGCCACCCACTTCCCCACCCTTCCTAGCCACCCCAGAGTCCCCTGCCCGCTCCCTAGGCCCTCACATGTGGCAGCTCCTGATGCAGCACCTCACGGGCCACCCGTGTGACCAGCGGTGTGACCAGGCTGTGCAGGGAGGCCAGGGCCTTGGCACCGCCTGACTCCCCCAGCGACTTGAGCGCCAGCACAGCGCTGTCCTCGTCATACACGCCTGGGGCGCAGAGGGGCAGGGGGGCAGAGCTGCGGGGGAGGGTGCTGGGGTCAGAGGGGGCGTGGCTGCCAGTGCCTGCAGCGGCGGGTCGACAGCAGGGGGGAGCAGGCTCAGCGACTGCAGGGGGGCAGGGAGGGCTGGGGGACAAGCAGCAGCAGCAGCAGCAGCAGCAGCAGCAGCAGCAGCAACAGCGCGGGCAGTCACAACAAATGGACAGGAGGTGTCAGGAGCAGCAGGGCACCGCATACAGAGATCAGAACAAGTGAGCAGCATGCTCCACACAGGGGGGGGTGGCAGCAGCAGCATCTGGATGAGGCATGCGCAGCCAGGCCCATGAGGGGTGGAGCATCTTAAGCTGCAAGGCAGCGAGGCTGCTGGCAGGGCCCACACAGCGGGCACACACAGCAGCATCAACTGGATGAGGGTAAGCTGAGCAGGTCACACTTGCGGCCCATCCCCACACAGCCTGCTTAACCCCATCTGGCTGCCTCTCACCCCCTCAACACAAGGACCCAGCCTGCTGGCACTGCAGTGCCTGGCTCACCCAGCTGCAGCTGCTGCCCCAAGGGTGCCCTAGGGGTGACCAGCCAACCAGCCTCTGCCAGCCAGCCTCCCGCTGCCAGCCAGACTACCCGCCTCTGCCCTACCTTCACCCCTCCCATTCCATCCCATTTCACTCCCACTGCCCTCCCCCTGGCGCTCTCCCACCCCTCCCGCCCCCTACCCAGCCATCCACCCCACCTGCCGCATTGAGTTTGGGCAGCATCTCCAGCAGCTCAGGAGAGATGCCCATGCCCATAGCTGCTGCTGCTGCCGCCGCTGCTGCCGCCGCCATGTTGTTGTTCTCTAGCTGGGAGTGCTGGGCTGCGGCAGCGGCTGCGGCGGCGGCTGCTGCGGCTTCAGGGTCCAGGCCGTTGTCCACACCCTGCACAGTGACAGTGACAGGGAGGGGGCGTGGCGCACAGCAGCAGAGGCAGCAGCAGAGGCAGCAGCAAGGGCAATGGCAGCAGCACAAGCAGCAGCAAGGGCAAGGGCAGCAGCAGACAAGCAGCAGCAGCAGCAGCTGTCCCTTCGCTCCTCTCTCCACCTGCATGCCGCCCAGCAAACCCTCCAGGGCAGCGCCTCCAACTGTCCCCCGTCTGCGCTTGGACCGCGGCTGGCCGTCCTCACCCATGGCCTCCTCCCCCTCCTCGCCACCCTCAGTGCCACCCTCTGCGTCGTCCTTCATGCCCTGCTCATACAGACACAGTCATGCAGGGGCTGCATCTCATGGGCAGTACCAGGGCAGCCGGGACCAAAAGCCTGATTACCGCTTAGACTTTTTCCCCTGTACAAACTGCATTAACCCTGTTTTCTGTGAACCACAAAATGCACAAATTCTGGAAAATGGTGATAGTAAATGATAGTTTCCCAATACTGTCGTATAATACCCAACCAGGTACCCAGTCAGGTGATGGGTTGTGCAGGTGACTGATGCACATCAGCTTGGCTGTATTGAAGGGAACACCATGCAGGGCAATGAGGGTTGGCCTGCCTGTAGTGAGGCTGAGCACTGACTGGCAAGCCATGGTCCTTGGCAGCACATACAGTGACATGCTGATGGCATGGCTCACACTCATGCCAGCACCCCACACACGCCTGCTGCTGCCACTGCCACTGCTGCTGCCACTGCTGCTGCCACCGCTGCTGCCACCGCTGCTGCCATTGCCGCTGGCAATGCATTTATCGATGGATGTCGGAGCTAGGTGTGATGATACTGGTGACAAGGTCGTGAAGGCACAGTGTCGCACTTGGTGGTGCCCTCAGCCAGACATGCTTAGCAGCTTCCAGCCACTGACTGACTACTACTGCCACCCTGCTGCCACTCCCCCTCCTGCCCACCCTCCCCGCCCGCTGCCTGCCTTGAGTTCCCCAACTTGCCCTGGGGCTGCACCCAGCCACTGACCGAGTATTTTGAAAACGATGAGCTGGGCTGGTTGCCGAGGTTTATGGGCGTGTAGGCATCTGCGGGCCAGCAGGCCAGGTCAGCAGTGGGGGAGACTGATGAGCGGAGTGCACAGAGAGGTGCAGCAGTTGGCTAGGGCAGGGCCTCCGCTGCCTGAGGGTGATTGAGGGTGGTGGTCTCAGGCTGAAAGCCGAGTACCTGAACAACCGAGGGGTGTGGTGGGGGGCTCACTCCCTCTCTCTTCTCACGCCCCTTCCCTACCCCCATGACTCGTACGATCAGGACCCAGCCACCTGCCGTCTTGTCCCTGGGTCCATGGGAGCCTGCCTGCCTGCCTGACACCCATCCCCCAAGCACTCAAGGGTACACCCTACCCAGCTCTCCTCCTGCCCTCTTCTCCTGCGAAAGCTATCCCCGCCCCTGCTACTACCGCTCCACCGCCCGCCAGCCCCGCCCTATACGCACAGCCTTGACTTGCTCCTGCCTTGCTGCTTTCACTTCCTGTGGCCTTGCACCCCTGAGCCAGACGCCCGCACCTTGGCCATTCTGCTGCATGCGAGCGATGAGGGAGCCCATCATGTCGTGCAGCTTGTACATATCATCTGACGCCCCCGCTGCCTGACCCAGCCCATCCAGTCCTGCACAGCACATCAGCAACACCCTAGCGCCACGCCCTACAGCTGCACCACTGGCCTCAACCGCTGCCTGCACAGAGACCTTGCTGCCTGGCAAGCTTCCTGCCAGCAGGCCGTCCCTGATGCAGCCACAGCCACAGCACGGCATGGCCCTGCGGTCTCATGGTCAGCCTCACTGTGGGCCAGCAGCTCCTACCCGCCTGCGCTGTTCCCTGCCCTCTGCTCCCTGCTGTGCCCCTCCCCACTGCCCTCCTCCCCTTCCTTGCACAGCTGAGGACTTCAGGCTATCTCTCTCACTCCCTCTATCTCACACAACTTACTCCTGCTCATGGCAGCTTGCACCAAGTGCCACCAGCATACTGCCCTGCTGCCCCACACTGCCCCCTGCTGCCCACCCTCCCCCCCGCTGCCCACCTTGCACGTGTTTGCTCATGTCAGAGCCTCCCCGCCCGCCGCCTGCCATCAGACTCCCAAGCTGGCCCGGGGCTGCCCCCATGAACTCGTGTTTCTTGCGCTTCAGGGTGCTGTTCCAGTGGCTGCAGGCCAGCCAACATCCAGGGCACACAGTGTGCAAGCCATGGCCAGCCCAGAAATCCCTGACCCTGGCCATTGGGCCCCACAGCCGCCATAGTAGCTTCAGGGTAGGTGTGATGAATTGAAGCTGATGCTGATTCTGATCCTGGAGCTAGAACTGAAGCTGGAGCTAAGGGTAAAGCTGTAGTCTGGGGTGACATGACGTGACTGGAGTGGTGTGACACACTGGCATGGTGCCATGCAGCTGCACCACCACGTTGCGCCACTCACTTCTTCACTGCATTGTCGGTCCTGCAGGCACGTGAGAACCAGGAGCTACCATCAGCATGCAGGATCCATGTTGGTCATCAGAGCCAACATTACCATCATCATCATCATTGCCGTCACATGCGCCCGTTGGCGCTGCATGGCGACATGCATGGCTGAATGCATGAGGGGCTGTGTCAAGCAACAACCAACAAAGCACTTGCCTGCCAGGAAGCAGCTTGGCGATGGTGGCCCATTTGTTGCCATACAGCACATGGGCTGCCAGGATCTGGGCGTCCTCCTCTGGAGTAAATGGGCCTTTCTTCACGGATGGGTTTAATTGGTTGAGCCATCTGCAAGCATGTTGGCCACCTGCCCTTATCACACCCTGGCCTTGCAATGAAGCTCTTCATGCTTCACTAGATAATTTGACTCTGTAAACGATCAATCCAGCAGATGACTATTAAGTGGCTCCAGCAAATCCATTTGAGCAGCGCCATCGGCCATGGCGGGCTCCAAGGGCTGCTCAGAGTAACCCTACCCCGCTGCACTTCAACACGTGGTCGTTGCACTGACACTTTGCTCCTGCTATCGTTGACTGATGTGCGACTGCCGCCGCGGGACCATGCACCTCCCAGGTCGGTCACCCACGCTGCTTCCCCATGCCCAGGCGGGGGCCAGGACCTGAACCAGGCAACTGCAGCAACTCCTAACCCCCCCACCGGCACAAAACGAACACCCACCGAAGACGACAGGATTTCCCCGTTCGCCCCGCAATGCTCTTTGACATCACAGACCAGTTCCGCGCTCCGTGCTTCTGCACTAGCTTCTTGAGCTGCTCGTCCTCCTGAAACACGGGCCTGACAATGATAAGGCCAGACCCACTGCAGATACTTGCTGGCAGCCTGGCACACCTCCGCTGTCCAGGGCCCTTTGAGCTCGTCTTTTTCCTCTGTGTCAAAATCTTGCGCAAGCTGCTCGTCCGTCCTCGCGCTATCGTCCATCACTACGGGAGGAACTATTGGCGCCAAACCAGCACCGGGGTTATGGGATAGAGCTGCATACATTGCAGCAATCGCCATGCTGTCCATCATCGGTGGTGCGTCGTTCATCGTGTCCTTTGCAGAACGCAGTTCACTTCCCGTTTGGGCGCGAGCCAGACTACGAGAGGTGTAATTTATGGAGCATTCCTGCACTACCTGGAGCCCGGCCACCAGCGCTTCTTTCCACAGACCCGGACTAGACCATCATAACGACCTTCAAACCTCTTAACCCGCTCTCCAGCAATCCTGGTCTGGCCTGATCCGTCTTCAGGCATTTTAGCCCTTTTTGCGGCGTCTGCTTCAATGTTGTACGCAGCTTTAACAGCCCGCGGAGGAGCAGCAGCAGGCGGAGGCAGTACAGAGGCAGCAGGCGGCCTGGGGTGTAAATCTAGGAGCACAAAGCAGTCCACTGCTGAGCACTGCAGCTGTCAAGTCTAACGCGGGATGGTGATGCTAGTGTGCCGCCTAGGGTGCTCAGAGGACAGTGGGCAGGTGCAGTGGTGGCAGCGACTGCTGGAGCAGAAAGGGGGTCTGCGGGAAGGGGAGCAGTCACAAACCTTCCGTAAGTCTGACCACTCTGCTCCAGGGCAATCCATGACTGTTGGTATCTACTTCCCTCGCCCAGTCCCAGACCCCCTCGCCCTATGGTTTCATCTTTGACTTTTACTATCAGATCATGGATGCCACAGGGGCCTTGTGCATGGCTCGCCACCCTGGCATTGGCCTGCTGCTCGTGGCCTGCTCAACATGTCACAAGAGCCGACCCTCGTCAATTTGCAGGCAAGGAACGGCTGGCTGAGTATTTCTTTAGACTTGCTCCATCTCCAGCCAGCCGAGATGCCCTCCACTCTGCACGAGCTCTCGAACATGTAGTGCAGCACGCTTGTATGTGAAAGGCTTGGTAGAAGACCCCACCATCAACTGCCAACTTTGCACATGCTACCCTGCACTTGACCTGTGTGATATGACCTGTCCACGCCAGCTGTGGTGACACCCTCGTTGCAGCCTGGTTGTTGTATTGCTAAGCTCCAAAGTTTTGTTCAACTCCACAGTAACAGCAGATGGTAACAGAGCATAAAGATTGTGCCCAGTTCCAGGTGACGATGCCAATGCGGGCTCCTGGCAGGGTGCGGGGGGAGGGGGCTGGGCTGCAGAGTTGCGGCTCTCACCTGAGCTGGACGACTTTGCAGCTTTGGGGAGTACTGGCATGTGAGATTACATGGCCTGATGCGGTCCTGGTGGATTGGCAGCTTGCAGCTGTTGACATGAACTGTCAGTGCTTCCAGCCAAGGCAATGTGGAAGGGATTTTGCAGTCTAGCAGGCCCATCATGGCTGTCACACGATATCCGTGGTATGGTATCCGCACCACTCGTGTCAGCTCAATTGTGCATGCCCCCCAGCATTGTGAGGTTTGCCTACCTTGGTACCAGCATAGGCCCGCAGCCTGAAGGCCCCCGGCAGGGCGGGTGATCCAGCGGCTGCTGCGCCCAGCCATGGAGCCAACGGCACGGTAAGCCCGTGCGGGGCCAGATGTGGTTGTTGCGTTGGGAGGGCCCTGAGGCTCTGCCCACCTCTGGCACATAGCACCAGCAGGGCTACAAGCTGGTCAAGGACTTATAGGCATCAAGCTGCTGGTTCTAGTGGGAAGCCCAGTGGAGCCTTAGGAGGGTATGCGCCCCCAGGGATAGGGTTTGTAGTCATCGAAGGTGCACCTTATTACCCATGGGTCAGCACCTCGACATGTCTTGCATGGATGTCTCGAGATGAGGGCGTGGTGATGCTGTCATGGGAGTATGTGGCACGGGTGAGCTTGCGGTGGTACGGGTTGGGGTTAGGCTTACATCATGCTGCCACTTGCATTGCGCTGGTCGGTGGCCACACATGTTCTGTTGCTGACACGTGGCTCACACCCCCGGCACCTCCTGTCAGGCCAACAAAACTCATTCAACAAGGAACAGCATGTTGGGCTGTGGGTAACCTCAATCAGCTACTCCAACCAAGTTGAAGCATCCTCAGTCGCACCCTTGATGACTGCAGCCCCCACATTGATGGCCCCTCCTGTCAGTGCGATGGCTCACAACTCCCCACTCTGTGACCATGCTGGGCAAGTCCTCCCTGAGCATGGGGCTAGTGTGGGGGCCAGGGAGGACCAGGGTGGGGGTCGGTGGGAGCTGGTGAGGGGGTGGGGTGGTGGGCTAGGACCAGGGCTTCTGGGGGGAGGTGGGTGTGGGTGGCATGCATGTCTTGAATTGGCTGCTCCAGCTCCTTGGGGGCTGACCCCCCACCACCCCGAGCTCCAAGCCCCCTGACCCAGGGAGCGCAGCAGTACACGCCCTGCCTCCCTCGGTGCAACCTCCCCTGGTGGCTGATGCCAAGCCCCTCCCAGCTATCCCTCACTATGCCCCTGCCTTGGACTTGGGCGAAGAAGTATATCTGCAAAAGTCAGGGAGGGCAGCAGTGCACGCCTTGCAGCTTTCCACCCCAGGTCCCCCCATGCACCTGCCCAGCAGTGATCGCACACTGTTTGGGAACATCTTGTGTGTGCTCTGCCGTGTCTTGTGTGCCCTGCCGCTGGAGTGTGGGGCAGCCTAGGTGTGCAGCCAGCAGCCGGGGGTCCTCTTAGGTGAAGCTAGACTGGGGGTGGGCGGGTAGGTTGCAGGTGGGGTGCTCCAGGGCTGCCGCAGGCCTGTTGGGGAGGCCCAGCTGACGCAAGCAAGAGGCAGACAGGCTGGCCATTAAGGCGGTGCTGGTAGATGAGCACCGCACCAGCCGGGTCAGCTCATTTGGGACCCGGCCTCAGCACAGCTGGTGGTCTGGGCCTGGCTGGCTGCTCGCCGCAGCTGAACACGACAGAGGTGCCAAGCAAACCGCTGCACTGTTCACGTGCACATCACCAGGCCTGAGGGCTGCAAGCCCCCAGCAGGGCAGGTGGACCTCCGCCTGGTGTGCCCCGCATGGAGCTAGCGGCGTGACCAGCTAATGCGGGGCCTGATGCGACGCCCCCAGGTGCCCTCATGCCAGCCCACACATAGCCCACACGCAACAGGAAGCCACGCAGGCAGCAGCCTCAGAGCCTGGGCCCAGCACTCCACCTCCAGCCAAGTGTAGCGAGTGCACCAAGGCTGTGCAGGCAGCTGGGCCCACTTAGCCCATCAAGGGCATAGGACGAGGCAATGGGCAAGGCTACCAAAGCCGAACCAGCACCACAGCCAAACTGACCTCCAAGGATCGAATAGCCAGTTTGGTATGACACACATGCACGGGTTTAAGCTGACAAAACTTGGTTATGACACACTGTATGCTCCCACAGCAGGCTCCTGTTACAGCCGCTGGTAGCCCAGTCCTGGGAACTACCTGCCCCTTGTATGGCAGCTTCAGCTGGTTTAGCCACCAGCACAGCTCCAGCGGGCGCCACCTGCTCTCCCCAATGTGCTGCATGTTCAATGCTGCATTGCTTGCTGACTGCACACAACTGACAGTCCATCATTCGACGTCCTGGTTGGACAGTTATGGCGGCCGGAAAAGTGCCCATTTCGAGGAAATTGGACATGGGGTGACGCGACACGAGTTGCACGCTGTTCGGGTGCAGGGACAGGCCATAAGCCGTACCACTACTCTCGAACACGTCATAAGCACTAGCACTAGCATTAGAACACATGTCAGGGGGGGCCTGCGCCCGACAAGAAATTCAAACATTTGAAAAGCTGGGCCGCTGAGCGCGATAGCTGTTCTCTGATCACAGCCCCACTAAGTAGGCTATTCCCGACACAACGAGACCCGATCACTCAGCACCCCCGCCCGCCCCGGCACAGGTGCACATCAGCCCGAGCAGCCCGCTAGCTTCGCTTTAATGAGCTGCATCGCCCTGCGCGAGAATCGCTGTTACACTCGTAAAAACCAGAAAGATTTTATCAGGGGTGCAGCCAATGGCGGGGGTGACCTGGTGTAAGGACAGCCACAAGACATAAAAGCACTCTCAAGCATATCATCAGCACTAGCACTAGCACTAGAACACAGATCAAGGGGGATCCTGCGCCCGACAGAAATTCAATAGGAGGCTGAATATGAGGCGGACAATGGATATGGCTGGGTGTAAGATGCAGGGGGGTCTACTTTGGAGCATCACAGACGGCTTACAGATGAAGACAAGACGTTTCTGTTCTTATGACACCTTAAGAACCCACACAAGGAGTCGCACAAAACTGACAGTTCATCATTCGACGTCCTGGTTGGACAGATATTCGGCCTGGAATAGTGCCCATTTCGAGGAAATTTGACATGGGGTGGCGGACACGAGTTGCACGCTGTTCGGGTGCAGGGACAGGCCACAAGTCGTACCATCACTCTCATCAGCACTAGCACTAGCACTAGAACACATGTCAGGGGGGGTCCAGCGCCCGACAGAAATTCAAAAAATAAATCCCCGTACATGTCGCTGGGCCACTGAGCGCGATAGCTGTTCTCTGATCACAGCCCCACTAAGTAGGCTATTCCCGACACAACGAGACCCGATCACTCAGCACCCCCGCCCGCCCCGGCACAGGTGCACATCAGCCCGAGCAGCCCGCTAGCTTCGCTTTAGTGAGCTGCACCGCCCTGCGCGAGAATCGCTGTTACACTCGTAAAAACCAGAAAGATTTTATCAGGGGTGCAGCCAATGGCGGGGGTGACCACCATATAAATGGGCACTTTTTCCGGCCGTCGAATGATGAAGTGCCAGCTATGTGCGGCTCCTTATGTGGGCTTCTAACGTGTAATCAGGACAGAAACGCGTTGCCTTCATGTGTGGGTCAGGCGGCCCCAACATGGGGTTGGTAATGTTCATGCAGATTCTCTCTCAATACTGCACCGTTTTCAATAGCGTTTAGCACATTGGCAGTCACGAGTTAGTCCGCGTAATCTGACCATCAGCGCTAGCCATTGGAGTCTTTGCTCGCGTACTGCTACATGTGCCCGCGAACAAATCACAGCGGCGAGACGGGTCTCCTTGGCACGGTGAGCCACATCGCAGGGAACCCATCTACCTTGCGTAGTGAGCTGGTTGTGCACAAATGGAATGTCCGGCTGACATCCAACGCGATGCCTGCCGGGCGTGCAGGGCACCTAGACGGGGCCGGTGAAGCATAATCTATCTTCGCTTCTCGCCGAACACATCATTTGGGTCGGCGCACACGAAGGTAGCACCGGGGTACACCCCCCCCCCCCTGCACTGTGCCCTTCACTGTGTTGCACCCGTTGCACCTAGAGGAAAAGCGACATAGAATTGTTGTTCTTTACTCATTGGCGGATCTCTTGAAACAAACCGCAAAACCAACAACACAGGCCTCTATGAGTTTGACATCTTCAAAGTTACCATCATGGTCACCAGGCAGAGATAAGGCCACGGGGCTGTGGGGTGGCAGTTGAGCTATGAAACTTTGCACGCAGGTGGATGGCATGTAGGGGAGTGTAACTCTCAGAGGAGCCGAGTCCAAACTCTCTCGTGGTGTGGAGTTGTGTGACTGACTGCATGGCTCTGGCCCTGAGATCGGCTAAGGGAGTTGGGGGTCACCGACCAAAGTGAGCTCTTGGCTTATCTGAGTATGAGCGTTTGTAACATTGTCCTAGAGGAGCTTACGGCGCGTTTCCAATGGACGGAGAAAAGAGAAAAGAGATCGCCCATGTGCATGAATTCAAACGCGTTTCCAATGGACGGAGAAAAGAGAAAAGAGATGCATGGAAGTCCACTTTCCAGCCGCCGCCTACGCCTTCATTGATCTACACACGAGCTGCCCAGCAACATGGATAGCAGTAGCAGCAGCGGTTACAGCGGAAGTAGCAGCAGTAGAGCATGACCCGGTTTGTTTAACAAAGGGATAATGTTTAACAAATGTTTAACACGACCGCCAGGTCTCGCTCCGCAGTCGCGATGGAAGGCGAAGCAACCACGACCCCAATGTTCGAACCAATGCACACACGCAGCCTTCCCGCGAACCAAAGCTACACGCAGAGCTACAGCGCTCGGCTGGTGTTTCACTATGATGTACTTGGAGCAGGCCATGGCTGTGTGCTTGGGTTTTAAGGGTGGTTAGCTTTGGGGCTGGGTTGGCTGAAGCTCTGGGGGCGATCTTTTCATATGGTATGGGAACAAGGACGCAATTGACCCGTTAGCAGGGATGGTGGCAGGTATGATGGCGTCAAGCATCGCAGGCGCAAGTGCGCAAAGTGCGCCGTGCAAGTCGGTCGTGCAAGTAAGTGGAGTTGTGCAAGTCAGGCTGCGGGGCTTATCAGGCTAACTAGTCAAGCACTCTCCGCACTAGCGGGACTAGCTAAGTATGCTCCTGTGCGATTGGGCCCCATAGCGGAGTTTCTTGTATAGCGTCCTGCACTGCTCCGCGTTGAAATTGCGGTGCTCGTCAACAGCTGATGCGCCCTCAACTGATGCGCCCTCAGCAACAACACGGACGAGGACCATCTGTCCTCTTCATCAGCTCCTGCGGCTTAGGTGGCGACGCAGAAGCGGCAACGGGACATTGGGGCGTCACAGCGATGCCCTGGAGACATGCCCTCTCGCTGCGGCTCCGGTGCAAAAGGTCACATCTCTCGGTCACATCTCTTTTTCTCCTGGGGGGGTCGGCCTGGAGGACCCTAGCGGAGAAAAAGAGATGAAATGGAGCTCACTCTAGGAGAGTTATTCGTCTCTATCTCCGCGCATTGGAAACGGGAGAAAAGAGATCCGGACCGTTGGCGGCAGTTAGAGGGACATGGGCTGGCGGCGATCTCTTTTTCTCTTTCTCTTTCTCTCTTTTTCTCTTTCTCTCTCCGATCTCTTTTCTCTTTCTCTCCGTGCATTGGAAACGCGCCCTTAACCTAGTAAGTAGCATGCTGTAAGTCCGAATGGTCGAGCTGTGGCATTGCCCTCTAGGTATGGGGGGGAGGTGGGCTCATTGCCACATTGCCGCAACCGCTTTCCGATCCGACTGCTGCTGCTGATGCGCATGCTCATGTAGAGCAGCCTATGCGGCGCGGGCGGTCGAAGCGATGACTGCATGCCCCAAACCGGCTCAAATTTGAATTACTAACTTTGAAGCTTTGCTGTGCACGGCCTACTGACTGCATAACTATTCTGCATGGGTCAAGGGTAGCTGGCCGGGTTGGCTACATTGTGAGCCAACTAACATAGTTTTTGGCGCAGTGAGTGCAGAGTTACAGCCGTCCTACTACCAGGGGTGTAACAGTCCAGGCACTCAGCTAGGATGAATGGTAGGTTTGTGTTTCTTTTCTCCATGCAAGATTCTGTGAGATTTGATTTGCATCTTACTTATGACGAGATCTTGCGATGCTAGGGGACTTCTTGAGTGCTAGATGCTGGAGGGGCTTGGTTCAGACTTCTTGCAGCCTTCTGATGGACTTGCTTTTGTTCTGCTTGCAATGACTACTCTTCTCTGGATGGATTAGTTCTTTACGACGTCTTCACGATGTAAGTACACTGCACTACCCACTGCGCGACTCGGAGGCTGTCGATAAGTATGTAGACAGCCGCAGCGGCAGCAATAGCCGCACAAGTCAGCATGCTCGACGGCTGCAAGCCGGCACTTATGCCTCAGCCGACCATGCATCCTGACCGCACAAACACTACTGTTACATCTGGTTTCCGCAATTGTTCGATCGTCGCGGCCTTTGCGCAGAGTGACACCGGACCCAACTCAGTCGGAGGTACCATTGGAGCCGGAACTGATGGCTCCAGCTCCAGCACTTGTCGCGGTGCCTGCTGCTGCAGAGACTCCTACTTCTAGAAGTCGCTGTACAGCCTGTACCTGCTGTACCTGCTGTGCTTGCACTGCTGCTTCGCAGATTACCTTTGCCCGTTTACACGGAGACCCCGCTTAAGCGGAGCCTGCTGTTATGCGGAGCCTGCGTTTGCAGAGGCTTGTATTGCTGACTTGCCTTGCCCGTTCACACGGAGACTCCCGCTTGCGCGGAGCCTGCTGTTGCAGAGAATGCTTTGTCCCGCTCACGCGGAGGAATGCTTAGCTTGCCTTGCACAATGTCATGTGCGCTGCTTGCCACCTACATCCCCGCCACCACCCTAACTGATGGAAGCCTAGCACCAAACCCGACCACCGAAGCAGCCAACCGTCCATAGCCTGCCCTTAGCAGAGCTACACAGTGAAAACTGCAGCCAACACACATCCAGCGCCTTGCTGAGACCCTACAGCATATCAGGTTGCACATCCTTACACCAACCTGATCCTACCCTATGCAGAGCCTCATCTCTATCAACACAATTAGCCTGCTCAAGCAGAGAACAACACCCTGCAGTGCACCAGCCTGCAGAGAGCCACATTACACAAAAACCTACCAGGCATCGTCTCAAGCTGACAGAAACGACAAGCAGGGCAAAGTGGCATGGGGGCCAGCCCAGCAGTCATATCTCGACGTCTTGGCATGCACTCTCATCTGACCCAGCAATCAATGCACCATACGCCACCCTTCGACGCTTCTCCAACCCACAGTTCTACTGTCGACATCGCTCTTGTTAGACTCGGTCGACTCAGTTGCGGCCCAGTTCTTAGCACCAGCGGAGCCCCACAGCGGAGAGCTCGGATGCTTTCTACACTTCTACGAGGCTAAGACGCAGTAAGCTGTCCTGCCACCGCACCTGCAGCATATCCGCATCGCTGCACATCCCGCATCAAGCGAGACCCATTACACATCCTGCTGGCTTCAGCCACAGAGACCATCAGCTACAGCCTACACTCCTGCATTCCATGCAGAGAACATCATACACAACATGGCAGCAAAGCTATCCAGCCTAGCAGCCTGCCCACACAAACAAGCCGCATAGCTTCACAGCATGCGCACTCACTTGCAGCCCCAGGTAGCACCTGAGAAAGCACACATACAACATGGCAGCAGAGCTACGCAGCCCAGCAGCCTGCCAGAACACTCAAGTCGCATTGCGCACGGCATGCGCACATCATGCCAGCCCAGGTAGCACCTGAGGTAGCACACAACAACGGTCAACTCGACCACATCCCAGGCAAACTCAACGTGGGGGCGGACGCGCTATCCCATAGGCCTGACTATCACGTGTATGCTCACATCATGCAGCTGCACACACTCAAATCGGGCATCACCGCCCAGGGCACAGATCACTCGCACTCTGTCACCCAACAAATCATACTTGCTGGCAAATCATGCCGGTTCACAATCGCGGGCAATCTGTTGTTCCACACTGGCTGAGGGCTCCGCAGGCTTTATATCCCTGTTGGCACAATGGCTCCAACCTGACATGTGAGGCACATGACATACCCATATCTGGTCATCTTGGTAGGGCAGAACTTTCCCGCCATTTCTTTTGGCCGCGCATGACAGCATCGGTGCATACCTGAAATAGCTGTCAGCGTAGCAAGACCAACACACCCAACTCCATTGGCTTCGATGGATTGATCACCCATTGCAACATGCGCTGAACACAACTACCACATCTTATGTTTCTCAGTTTCTGTCACGATGGTTTCTTCAGTCAGCTTGGAAGGAGGAGGAGAACGAGACGACGGTCAGCTCAAGACTCTGATTTCATAGTTTCAGCATGGTTTGCATGGAGCTCGTTGCATTTGCTTGTCTGTTGCATGTAGCCTGTTCCTGCCTGCCTGTCTATGCTTGCTATGGCATGATTGTGAACATGACTCATCTCAAAACTGCAAGCTCCGGGACGTAGCTTTTCGGAGTGGGGGAGAGTGTAACAGTCCAGGCACTCAGCTAGGATGAATGGTAGGTTTGTGTTTCTTTTCTCCATGCAAGATTCTGTGAGATTTGATTTGCATCTTACTTATGACGAGATCTTGCGATGCTAGGGGACTTCTTGAGTGCTAGATGCTGGAGGGGCTTGGTTCAGACTTCTTGCAGCCTTCTGATGGACTTGCTTTTGTTCTGCTTGCAATGACTACTCTTCTCTGGATGGATTAGTTCTTTACGACGTCTTCACGATGTAAGTACACTGCACTACCCACTGCGCGACTCGGAGGCTGTCGATAAGTATGTAGACAGCCGCAGCGGCAACAATAGCCGCACAAGTCAGCATGCTCGACGGCTGCAAGCCGGCACTTATGCCTCAGCCGACCATGCATCCTGACCGCACAAACACTACTGTTACAAGGGGTCGGTTTCTTGTCATTTTTTGTTAGTTGGGGTCGCCTGAGTGTGGGCCGTTTCATGTGTGGGCGCAGGACATTTATATCAGCTCAGTTTCTACAACTTTTTGACCGATTCTTGCTGCTCTTGGTTGCTCGGAAGCCACAGACATCAACTATAAGAACATCCTGTGCAACCTGAAAAATCAAATGTCCGTCGCGGGTTGGAGGCAAGTTGCGAAATTGCAGGTTCAGCAGCAATCCGCCGTCGCGGTCACGCCCCCAGCTTGGGAGATGGTATCGATGCGTGCTGGGACCCAGCGGCACTGTCGCGTGCTGACCTGAAAATTTGGAATGTCCGTCGCGGGTTGGGCCCAGCCACCCGGCAGACCGCTGGGGCTGGCTCCAATCTAGTTAGACCATAAGCAGCTCATCGCACCAATCGGTGGCCTCATCCGTGCAGAAATGAGAAAGTTTTTATCTCTTGAGCCACGGGGGTGCGGCCAATGGCGGGGGTGACCAGCTGAAGGGTCTGGGTCCCTCTGTTCTAATGACGTGCCATGTAAGATGTTGGCATGCTACTAGGTTACCCTGCGGCTGGCAACCTGTTTGAGGGCAGCCAGCTGCAGCACCTTTGCCTGCACGGCATGGCTCAGATCCAAATCTGCTGCCAGGCACTCATCACCACCCAGTGAGATACAATAGACAGGTGACAAATTCTCACTGCTGCTGTCACCCTCTTGCCCTCGTATGCAAATGTAGTGACGAAGGCGAACGACCTGTGTAAACATGCTAGGCCTATGGGTTGTTGCGGGCCCGGCCATCAATGCCCCGCCAGTACTCTGCAATCACCTAGACGTTAGGGCTAGCCAAGCAACTTAGTTGCTGGCTACACAAACAGTGCAAACTCCCCTCCTCAACCTCGACCTCAAATGATGAAATGCATGCTGCCACGACATCGTCCTGGTTACCAGCCCTGACTATGCCATTGCCATGCTTGCATACAAAGCTGGAAGGCTAGCGGCCATGTTTATGCAAAGGCTACATAATGAGAGCTCTGAGAGGAGAATGGGTGCTTCTCCACGGACCTGTCAGCGGCAGCCTGGGCACACAAAGAGTCAACGGCACATTAGACCAGGTCAACTAGTTGGGTTTGCGCTGTCAGTCACCACTCAAGTGGGTAACCTGACAAATCTTGACAATGAAGAGCATGGCACCGCTGGGCCACGGATTATGAATGATCAGCATGACATGTGTCTGGTAAGTGTGGGTGCACCGTCACGTCAGCAAGCAGCCAAGCAGTGGCCTGGTACATCCTCACGCATGAGACGACCCCCCTGCAGATGCACATGGAGCTCGTGGTATGCCCGACCTGGCCGCATAGCCAGAGGACTGACCTCCTGCAATGCTGCCTGTGGGGGTGCTGTGGGGTGTGCACGGAGCCCCAGCTGCAGACATGGACCGCACATGCGCTGGTGTTTGCAGAGCACCCTGGCTCGAGTCTGTGGGAGAGTTCGCTCCTCCCGTCCTGGGCGTGGTCTGCCTCCGCTTTTCCTCTTGTTGCTGCACATGCATGCATGTTCACACACAGCACCGTGAACTAGGCTGTTGAGAGCGTTGTCACTTGTGATAAGCTGAGCTGTAAGCTTTACATGCAGGCTAACATGCAAGCTAACATACACAGGTCACATAAACTAGGCTTCACATTCAAGCTGACAGGCGCATGCCATGTGATGATACTATTCAACATGTGGCAGCTGTGGCACCTGTGTGTAGCCGCACCTTGCGGGCAACAGCTTCTTGGGCGCGCTGGTAGCGCTGCATGGCACTCAGAGCTCTGCTCTCAGGCGTGAGCTCATGGCCCTTGCTGCAGCCAGCAGTCCCCAGGCTGCCTTCTGTAACTGTACTGGCAGGCCCATGCTGCACGCTGCCTGGCGGCGCAGATGCAGCGGGAGAGTGTCCACCGCTAGCAATGGGCTCCTTCTTCACTGCTGGTGTCATGAACCTGGAGCAGGGGTACAGGCCTCCTCAAATCAACACTGCTTGCTGAAGCAACAAGCAAGAGCGCGCACTGGCCTCAAGGATACCTACTTGGGCATAGGCCTTGCTTTGAATGTCCGCTGCAAGTCCTGCTCCTGAAGCCTGACACTGCCATTGAGCTTCATGCCTGCTTGTTCTGCTGCCTTCCCCCCAGCAGCTGGTGTTGTCCAGGCCTGTGAAAATCGGCATCGATGTGCACTTCATGGTAGGCTTGCAATTTGAAAGCGTGCTGGACGGTGGACAGCAATGACGGCAGAGCAGCAAGCTGCAGGGCACTGAATTGCCAGCTTTGCCAGCTATACTGCAGCTCTCACCAGGAATGCCTTAGTTGGCCTTAACAATGAAGCGCTGATATGGGCAAATACACTTTTCTTGGGCACCTTTGCTTCATCAGCAGCCTGCAGGTGGCGCAATCACGACATGAGTCAACTGTGCATGCCAACATTTGACATACCTTCTTGCAAGTATGTACCCTAAGCTCAACAGGTATGCATTATCTTCAGACACTCACCACTGCTCCAGCATCCTTCAGTGTGAGACGAGCAGACTGCATGTGCAGGATGAAACACAACAACCATGACAGCTCATGTTACCAAGCATGACATCAGCCAGATGTGCAAGGTTTTGCTTACATGTGACTTCAGCAGCGTTGTGTACTTCTTCGGCGGGCTTATTGACTGAGTGGTTGAGGAGGGAGGCATGCCAAGCGCCACGGCAGTGGCTTCTGCTGCATCCTCACCAGCTTCGTGAGCCATGCGGGTATGCACAGCTGCCTGGAAGTAAAAAACGAGCCAGTGCTTGCATTGCTCCTTTGGCACATGCTAGCAACCAAGAAATCACCAGTGCGCTTAAGCTGTACTACCTTGAATGCTGCGGTATGGCGAGCATAAGAAGGCACAGGGGCTGCAGAAGCTGACTGCGGGCGAAGGGGCTTGGTGTGTTTGACAATCAAGGTAGCAGCTGGCTTCTCTGCATCAGCAGCTGGCTTGCTGACTAATTGCCCTGCAGCAGTGTACAGCAATAATAATGCAGTGTTGTGGGGCAGCAGGGACACTGTAGGTTTGTGAAGCCAGGACACTTGCCTGGTGCTACACTGATTGCCACGGATCGGCGCATTTGTGAGTACTTGACAGACCGCGAAGCTGGACGCTGCTCTGGTGGTGCCACATCCCTAGGTGACAGGGTTAGGGACATCCCAATCGGACGCGGCACTGCCAGATGGTTAGCTTTGGGTCGAGGTTTCACTATAGGAGCGGGCACGGCCTGTTGCTCTGCCGGCTGCTTTTGCTGTGAGCTTGCATCTTTGACTAGACGGGGTGAGCAAGCAGAACCCTGTTGCGCTTTCGCCTGCACAACCAAGCTGGGCTCGCTGGCTGGGTGGCTGGCCAAACCGCTGTCTGCTATAGCTGTGGCTGCACGGTTGGAGGGCGCAAATGTTGTCCCCTCGGCTGGTGGCAAAACTCCTGCGCTTGACAGCGAAACGAGGTGGGTGGGCAATTGCCTTATTAGTTCGAGACATGTGTTGTGGAGGGGGCTTACTTGTCCCTGCAGAAGGCTCCGGGCTCGCTGGGGGTGGCACCGCTGACGTGGGCACGTCCTCGTCTGCTGGGTCTGTATTTGCCTCGTACACTGAGCCATCGCCAAAGCAGACTCCGATTCGCAAACACTGCCTCTTGCAGGTTTCAAGCAGCGTGACAGCCTCCCCCTCCATAAGGAACAATGAATTTGCTGCTTCGGCAGGAGTCAAGCCCGACAGAGACAACGCGTTAAACTCGTTCAGCTCGCAGGCGTCTGCTACATCCTGCAGCAGATCGTCTCCAAGCTTCGCCTTTCGCAGGCATAGCAGCAGAAAGTCGTTTGATTTAGCTTGCTCTAGTACGTGGACGGGAGTGCCCGCTTTGACAGCCTGTTCCATGGCCGCGTCTGCGACAAGTGCGGGCTCGCCAGGTTATCGAGCGAGCTTTCGCAAATATGAAATTTCTTGGTATAAGTGAGAATGCATGTTGCCAAGGCCTTTTCGCGGCTAGTTGGGTTTGCGCTGTCAGTCACCAATAAATTGGGTAACCTGACGCCTGACGTAGGGTTAAAATTACCAAGCACCAAACACATGTAGCCCTTCCAAGACGTGACGACCTTGTCTCATGCAGTTTCCTAGATCACGAAGGACGCATGTGTCGACTTAATAAAGAGCATGATTAAGTGCTTAACTTGATTTCACATAAAGTTACAGCAGCTGTTTGTCTTGCGGGCCTGCTTGTAAAACATTTGGCTGGCAAGGCTCAAATCGTTGCTCTTATCCACTAGTGCATCCAGCTTTTCACCACGCCGCAACACGCTGTCAATGGTCTGGTGCAAGATGATCTTCGTCTCATCTGCACAAGCAAAAAGGGGTGTGAGGTGATGTGATAGGTCATGCGCAAACGACAAGATTGTTAAGGCTAAGGAGAGAAGGACATCAGCATTTTGCCCTTGCTTTCAAATGCATGTCAGGAGGTGAGAGGATACGCTCCACATACAGTAGGCATGCACTGAGCAAGCAGCTCTGTGCACTTGCTGACCAGCTTGCACAAGGGCCTGCTTATGTGGAAATGTTCACAGGCTGCTACCATGTGGTGTCTACAGGCTGTGCCAGCTGCAAAGGTTCTCTCTCACCGAGGTCCTTTTGGATGCGGGCAATCTTGTCGGCTTGCGTGTGGTCCTGCAGCAGCACAGCCGTGCCAGCGGCTCAGCAGTGCACAAGTCCAGCAGCAGCAGCAGCAGCAGGGCAGCATCGGCAGCAGCAACGCAGCAGCAGCAGCGGTGGTCCCATGGACAGGTAGCTGACGTGGAGGTCATTGACATGGCAGCTAGAAAGGGACGAGAAGAGGCATGAGGTGGAGGCACATGTTGAAGCTCTGGTGGGGACAGGCACACTGCACAGTCACTGCTGTGGCACGCGGGTGGTGGCAGGCAGGTTGCATTGGGCGTGACAAGGTGGGAGCAGCCTGGCTATACATGGTGGGCTGGCATCCTGGGTGACTGCAGCAGGCAGGCTGACAGGCAGCTGCTGTGTTGACGCCAGCGGTCATGGTCAGAACTGGCATGGAGGCACCACAGCCGCATGCAGTGAGTGGTGTGAGACGACAAGGGTCTGCACCAGAGTTTTTTTCTGCATTATATACAGCCTTTTGCTATGAGTTTCCATAACTTTTAGGTCACCTTGCGCTCTGCACCCCTTTTGCCATCAAAAGTTGCAGGGGCATGCACCAAGAGGATGAATGTGGGGACGGTGTTCAGTTGCACATTAGCCTGGATGAGCCCTACACCTGCACCTGGCCCTGCACCTACAGCTGGCCAGCTGAAGCAGCCACCATACCTGGTACTTGACCAGTGCCGGCTCAAGCAGGGGTCCTGCCATTTGGCTGTCTGCCTCCACAGCCCGCCATGTGTCCTTTGCCTGGCCAGTGAACTCTTCCAGCACCTGCCCAGCACGACCATGGTGCAACGCTGCAGCTGGCCAAAAGTTGCTGACACATGTTCAGTGTGCGCTGCCTGAGCTGTCGGTGGTGGCCTGCCTGCCTTGCGGCGACCCTGAGGCTGGGGGTGGGTACTTGGGGAAGGCGCCTGGGGTCTTCCATTCCCAGGCGGCAGCAGCCTGGCGTCTGGGCCCTAGTGCAGGGCAGGTGCAGGCCTCATGTCAGGCGCAGGCACAGGCAGGCAGCCGAGTGGCTGTGTTTCTCTCAGAGCACACACCTGCTGCCAAATCTGAGCAAGGGAGGGAGAGGGAGGGCAGGGAGGGGCGACATGGGCTGGTGGGCAGGGCTGTTGATGCTGGTTGAAGTGGCACGCAATCAGAGACCAGCAAGGTAGAAAGGGCCTGGGATAGAATGATGCCAGGCATGTCCAGCTGGTCAAGCAGGCCAGATCAGGGTTGTGTCAGGGAAAAGCCGCCGCTGTGACATGCTGGCACACCTGGCAGAGCCACCAGCTGCTCTGGTGCTACTGGGGCAACTGAGCCCATCACGTGCATGCAGCCATGCGGGCCTGCTAGCCCTAAGCATGTGTGCCTTGCTAGGGCAGGACAAAGTGCGTGGCTGGAATGTGGCTGTCACTGAGTGACAAGGCTGGCGTACACTCTGGCATGGCACGCGTCACAGGCGCAAGTGAAGCCACAGATTAGAGCTGACCACAGTGCTCTCACTGTCTGACAAGATGGGGCGTCAGCACCTGAACCACTGCCTGCAGTGGGCACCTCCTCGCCTGCCTGTGCACTGTGCGTGTGGTATTGCTCATATGGTGTTTGGGAGCTGTATTGGCAGTGTGGTAGGCTTACTTTGCTGATGATTGAGAAGGCAGCAGTGGTGGGGTACTCGCTGTCAGCCACCACAATGGCTGCCAGCCCAGTCTCCGCCGTGACATACACGTGGCAGAAGTACTCGGCATTCTTCACGGTCTGCCGCTGCCCAGGTGAGGTTCGCTGAACAATTGTCCGGGCAATGAACATGATGCCCTCTCGTACTGCAGGCCGCTGTGACCAGGATGGGCATCAGGGAGTTCAGGGCAGTTCTGGGCTAGGCATCACCCCATGACAGGGCATTGTACTGCTGATGCTCGACTCGCTTGAGTGCACGCAGCTATGCTGTCATCACACCTGGAAGTAGCCGAAGTTGCTGACATCAATGGCGCTGCCGAGGAAGATGGGTGCTGTCTCTTGCCCGTTCCATTTGAGGATACCAATGCCCGTGAGCTTCATTGAGCTAAAGTTTGATACGGAGACCCAACTGCGTCCGTTCTAAAGGATGAAAAGAGGCGGTGAAGTGTCCAGGAGGGGTTTTGAGGTCAGGCCCTGAGTATGAAGCGCGTTGACGTCGTCGCAGGATACAAACTCTAACAGATTCACTGTAGAGCAAGCAGGGGCTGTTTCGCGAATTGGTCACAGAGCCAGAGTGACAGGGGTTTTGCTGTGGCGCCCCCACATATATATGACGGTATAGGGGCTGATCGGCGACGAGGCATTGACGGCAATGAGGCCTCTCAATGACCCCGGATTAGAGTCCCCATTGACTCTGCTGTGTTGTTTGTTGTTTTTGGCTGCGTCAGGCTGCTGGGCAACTCCTCACACAAACACCCTGTTGGCTGAAGCCGAGGGCATCAGGCATTGGGTTGTGGGACTGCGGCGGCAGCTCCACCGTGTCCCAGAGCTAGGTTGGCATGAGCAGAAGACCGCAGCGGCTGTAACTGCAGCCCTGACCGAGCTGGGCATACCTTACGAGTGAGGTCCTGAGCCTCAGGCAAACACCTCCTCTGGGCTCAATCACATGTGCTGCTGGTGTGGGTGGGCCATGGTGATGCTTCCAGTGAGGCTGAGATGTTGTGTGTATGTCATGTGCAGGCAGGGCGTGGCGGGCACTGGAGTGGTGGGGCACCTGGGCACGGGTCCAGGCCCAGTTGTCATGCTGCGGGCCGATATGGATGGCCTACCAATTCAGGTCTGGCTGGCCAGGGGGGCCTCTGGGCTACGGGCCATGGCAGCCTTCCAGCCCCGCCTAGCCCTGAGCGACCTGCCTAGCTGTCTTTGGGCAGCTGCTGCCCCAGGCCTTCACATCACACTTTAGCCTAGCAGCTGCTAGCCAGACCTACTCCTGTCCATGCCGCCATGTTGCCAGTCCTTGTCCTACCCCTGCCTTTGCTTCTGCCTGTTTTCTCCACTCGACTGTGGCCCCAGAGTGGACTGTGCCCCAAAGCGTTGCCAGAGCCCCCCCTGTGGCCAGGCTGCTGCTGCTTGGCTATAGGAACCTGAGGGACTGGACTTCCAATCACAGCACCCAGGAGCCATGCACGCCTGCGGCCATGATGGGCAGTGAGTGCACCGCGACACTCGCCTGCCGTACATGAAGAGGGAGGGGGGGGTGCAGGGAGGGCAGTCTAGATGTGACATTGAAACCTCAGCTGACAGTGTAAAGAGAGTGATGTGCTAAGCGGGTTGCCTGCTCCTCGCCCAAGCCTAGAGGTGACTCCGTTGCTAAGCTCAGGCACCCCATGCATGCTTGCATGTGTTGTGTTCATGTGGGTGTCAGCCTGCGTGGTGCAGGGTGCGGTGTACCATGTGCAACATATGTGGTGCTGTGTGCTGTGTGCAGCATGGCGATGCTGCTGGGCGCTGCACGGCTGCTGAAGGCGCGGGAGCAACTGGGCCAAGTGCACGGCCGCGTGAAGCTGGTGCTGCAGCCCTTTGAAGAGGGTGGTGCCGGGGCCGACAAGATGGTGAAGCACGGTGAGGCAAAGTGCTGTAGGCCAGTGTGAGGACTGCGGAGTCTGGAACGCAAGTGTCGATAGAGCTTGTAGGCGCACACCTTTGCTGTGCAGGCGGGCAGGGATGTTGGTGTCAGACAAACCAGTTTGCCAGCTAGAGAACCCATACGCAATAGTGCATCAACCAAGATTGGTGTGTTAGGACTAGCAGCACCTGCGGGCGAGGGTAGGCCGTCTGTCATCAACATAGAAGAGGAGTGAGGGAGTGAGGCCACGCCCTCCGGGGCATGCCAGCTCTGCTTCCCAGGCTTGAGCGGGGACACGATGGCGATGCAGCTTTGCCGGCGTCAGTTCAGGCTGACACCCTTCGCCCTATTTACGCTGGTCTTGAGCATTGCGTTGTGTCGAGCTGCCGTACCATATCACGAGCTGCTTCAGAGCTCATTGGATCAGCACGACTGGCTGATTAGCGTGCGACGCGAGCTCCACTCCATCCCGGAGCTTGGCAGCACAGAGCACAAGACAGCAGCGGTCATCAGTCGCGTATTGCAGGAGCTAGGCGTGCAGCACAGGTACAAACTCGAGGCCTATGCACGTGCAAACGCGAAGATGCAAGCATGAAGCATGCAGCATGTCCTTCCGCAGGACTGGTGTCTGGGGCACTGGGGTCGTCGCAGCAGTGGGCACTGCCAGCCCCACGGTGATGGTGCGGGCAGACATTGACGCCCTGCCCATTGAAGAGCCCGATGGCCTGGCATTCCGCAGTCAGCACCATGGCGTAATGCATGCATGCGGTCATGATGGGCACACTGCCATGCTGCTGGGCGCCGCCCGGTTGCTGAAGGCATTGGAGCCACAGCTGAAGGGCCAGGTCAGGCTGGTGTGGCAGCCAGATGAGGAGAAGGGCTGCGGCGCCAGCCACATGGTGGAACAAGGTGCTGAGCTGCAGTCTAGCTGACGGACTCAGCCTGCAGCAAGGGGCAGGATCAAAGGCAGGGGCAGGGGCAGGGGCAAGGACAAGGGCATAATCAGGTTGTGGGTCAAGTTTAAGGTCACCTTCAGGGTTTAGGTCAGTGTGTAGCTCATTGACAGTGTTAGTAAAGTTACAGAGGGGGGGGGTAGGGGTCCGAGGCAGATGGCTAAAAAAGGGCAGACAAAACAAGTCAGGGTGGCAAGGTAGGTGTGAGGTGGCACTGCAGGCAGACACTGGAAGGCCTGGTGGGCTGCCCGTTGCTTGGCTGCTCCTCCCATTGCCACGGCCCATGCTCTGCCAAGCAGACCCAGCTGGCCAGCAGCAGCAGCAGCATTAGCTGCTTCATTACATGGTGTCTGCCAGGCTCAGCGCCATCAGTTGCCCAGCTGACCCGGCTGGTGTGGGGTGGTCTTAGGGTCAGGTGGGTAGCAGTGTGTCGGAGATAGTTGCAAGTCTGCAAGGTGCGTGTGTTGCAGCGCAGGCCAGGCTGGGTGTCAGGCCATGCATCTGGCCTGTGTGTGCACACGTATGCACGCCACCCCCCTCACGGCCACTATCCTCCCTTGATGCTCACCCGCCGGCAAGTGCATAGCCGCCCTTCCTTTCTTTCCCGGGTATTGCATAGGTCAGTGTCCAGCTCAATTTAGGTCAGTGTCCAGCTCATTGGCAGTGGTAGTGAGATAGGTGCAAGGGCAGGTAGGGGTTCCACAGTGGGCAGGGCGCAGAGGTCTAGGCCAGGAGCCATTGACAAGGGGCTCATAGTCAGCAGCAGCAGCAGCACCACTGCCACCATTTCTGGTTGTGGCCGTGGTGTTGCCCACGCAGCCAGCTGTGCCTCAAGTCATCACCATCATCATCATCACCATCATCATCCTCATCCTCATCCTCATCATCACCATCACCATCCTCATCATCATCCTCATCATCACCATCCTCATTATCATCATCAGCAGCAGCAGCAGCAACATGGCATGGCATTTGCCGGTATGCAATGCTGCAACACACACCTTTGGCTTTACAGCAGCCCAGACCAACTCCTCATCCTATCACTGCAGCTTACTATCGTATTGTCTGGCATATCCTGTATTTCATGATATATATCCTATGGCAGATACATGTACATGGCACGGCATTGATAGTGCATAATCCGGCTACTCCCCCGCATGTGGACCCCTGCACAGCCCTGCATGTGGACCCAGACTACCACCCTATCCTGCTCCTGACCACCTGCACCACATGTCTGCTCACGTGGCGTTGCTGCAGCTGGCATGACTCATATGCCGTTGACGAGTCAGGCTGCAGCACAGGCAGCGACTCAGCACATCATGGTTGGGTTGGAGTATGGGAGGGACGCTGGGACTAACCCTCACCCTAACCTTGACCCTAACCCTAACCTTAACCCTCACCCTAACCCTAGCCCCAGCCCCAGCTCCACAGGCACCCCCTGCCATGGCAGTCAAGGGCCTCAGGCTGTTTGTGTCACCTTGTAGCAGAGGCTGGCAGCCAACTCGCAGTGCAAACCACCACTGAGGCAGAACCCTACCCACATCAAGTCCAGAGCTATGTCGCCACAGCTGCCTGACCGTCCCAGGCAGAGCGCATTGAGCTAGGTTTCAACTGTGCTGATGAAGTGCACAGCAAAGCAACATGAAAACTAGCTGCCTAGGCAGTGCAAGTAACCTTGCCACCTGCAAAGCCCCACCTCTCGCTCACCAGCACCCTGCGCCACGCCTCACCCCTGGCCCCGTCCCTGCACCCTCTGAGCTGTGTACCCCCTGAGCTGTGTACCCACCCGCACCCCCCTGAGCTGTGTACCCACCCCCCTGAGCTGTGTACCCACCCCATGCTACCCCATGGCTCAAGCGGTGTGAACCATTCATCACCACCCCAGCCCCCACCCCTACCTGCCACCCTGCATGTCGCCTGGCTGCCTGCAGGGGTGCTGGAGGGGGTGCAGGCAGCCTTTGGTTTGCACGTCATGCCCTTCCTACCCTCGGGCGTATTCGCCTCACGCCCGGGCACCATCATGGCTGGCGCGTTGTCCTTCCACATCAACATCACAGGTCAGCAGGCTCGCTCCCAGTTTGGAAAGGCTGGCAGTTGGCACCCCGTCGTGGCTACCAGTGCTGAATAATCCGTTCAAGCTCCTTTACTCTTTACTGATCACCGTACTGATACGCCTTGTTGTTGATTTCACCAAATCATTTCGTCACCAAATTGTATCACCAATTGTTTGAGCATGAGATGTTTATCAGTACGGCAATCAGAAGCATAAAACAAAGGAGGCATCAATTAAGTAACTCATCAAGGATGCCCTTTTCACCTTAAACAGCACCCGCCTCAGGATTCAATTCACTATGTTCTGCATGCGGGTGGGCCAGCAGGCGGGGAGTAGGGCAGCCAGGCCAGGGGCTTGCCTGTGTGGGGTGCCTGGCTGCAGGCAGGGGGGGCCATGCGGCCATGCCCCACCTGAACGTGGACCCCGTGGTGGCTGCAGCCGCCGTCATCACTGCACTGCAGGTCAACGGGCAGCAGGCAGGCCAGCGCTAGGGCAGCGGCTGGCCGTCAAGGCCAGGGCAGCAGGCAGTGGGTAGGGCCGCCACCAGCATCAGCT
The DNA here is from genome assembly GCA_030144725.1 of Haematococcus lacustris. NCBI lineage: Eukaryota > Viridiplantae > Chlorophyta > Chlorophyceae > Chlamydomonadales > Haematococcaceae > Haematococcus > Haematococcus lacustris. Next base: position 2,836,957 of record JASKMD010000028.1, on the reverse strand, counting down.
GGTCATCAGCCTCATGCCCTGATGGTCATGCAGATGAAGTGTGGCACCACACACACACACACACACACTCTACCCCACCTCACATTTATTGAGCGAGGTCACACATGTGTGAGAGTGGTGTGGGGTGGGTGTGGGGCACTGCAGACGCTTGTGTCCCGGGAGACCTCCCCGCTGGGCTCTGCGGTGCTGAGCGTGACGCTGCTGAGGGCAGGCGACTCCTACAATGTCATCCCTGATGTGGCGCAGCTGGGCGGGACCATCAGGTGATCAGCTGGGACGAGCCATCAGGTGATCTGTGCCTGCAGATCTGCAGGGAGCAGTGGTGTTGAAGTAAAGGAGGAGTGGGGTTGGAGGAGGCTGGGGGAGGGGGCAGGCTGGCTGGGAGAGGGGGAGGGTGGGCTGGGGGAGGCTGGGCTGGGGGACCGGGCAGCAGAGGGCTGGGGTATGTGTGGTGCACCCAGCCCCTGCACCCAGCCCTTGCCACCAGCCCCTGTCCCTGCCCCTGCCCCTGCACCCTGCTCCTGCACCCTGCCCCTGCACCCTGCCCCGGTGTTGCCCTTGCCACCAGCCCCTGTCTCTGCCCCTGCCCCTGCACCCTGCCCCTGCACCCTGCCCCTGCACCCTGCCCCGGTGTTGCCTCCAGAGCTCTAGACCACGAGGCGATGATGCGGCTGCAGAGCCGTGTGGGCAGCCTGAGTAAAGGCGTGGCTCAGGGCTATGGCTGCAGCGCGGAGGTGGACTGGCGGCAGGACCAGCAGCCGGTAGGGCAGGGCGGGCCTCTTTGTAGCCAAGTGGCCGCAGCTGCCAACAATACACCCCTGCCACCGCTGGCGTCAGGTCAGGGGCTTGCATGAAGTTGGCCATGCCATGCCACCTCCCACCAAACCACCCTCTGCTGCCAGTTGACTAGCTGTCGTGCTGCTGCTGCTGCCGCCGCTGTTGCTGCTGCTGCCGCTGCTTTGCTGCTGCAGTACTATCCACCCACAGTGAACGACGCAGCCGTGGAGCGTGTCACGCAGCAGATGGCTGCCAAGTGAGTAACCCTCCCCTCCCGCTGGACAGCCTGTAGCCTGCAGCCTCTTGTGGGGGCAGAGCAGACGCAGCTCAAGGTTGAGCATGGTCCCTGATGCAGTCACTGGGCAGGGCCAACGAGCCATAGGTACGAGGGTGATGGTGGGTTTGGGAACCAGTGCTGAGGTAGAGTTGCGCCACAATGCAGGGGCTGTTGCAGTGAGGCCCTAGTGAGTAGGTCATGCAGTGAGGTCTGGGATGTGGAGGTAATTGAGGCAGTCAGGCAATCAGGTAGTTTAGGCAGTTGAGTTGGGAGGCTCAGGTAGGTCAGGGTCAGCACATTCCATGACAGCGTAGGCACAGCTCAACCAGCAAAGACCGGCTGTGGTGTTGCAATGAGGGTTTACTGGTAATAGTCGTCAAGCTACTGAGGAGGTATGGCATGGTGGGTTACAAGCCAGCCTCCAGAGGCAAAACCCTGGAAGGGAAACTGGTTTGGAAGAAGGGAAAGGGAGCAATGGTGGTGCTCTTCCCAATGAAGGAGAAAGGTGTCAGCTCGTTGGAAGCACGGTTCACTCTCTTCCCTGGCTGGCAGCTGACCACAATGGGAGCTGTCTTCCGTCCTTCCTTAGCCGCACATCCTCCCCACAATCCCAGCCAACACCCTCCTCATCCTCATCCTCATCCTCACCAGCATTACATGACGTTGGCCCATTGGCGTTGCCTTAACTCAGAGCCTTACAGATCGACTGTGTTAAGCTTGCTTGGTGAGGGCATGCCATGCCTCACGGCCCTGGCACATGCCCAGCCCCTGTCAGGCACACCCAGCCATGTAGGCAGGCTGCGTGCCCCTGTTGGTGCGCGAGTGGGTCCATGTGGCTGTGTCCTGCTCAGGCTGCTGGGCGCTGACAAGGTGGTGCAGGTGGAGCCCATCATGCCAGGTAGGGGCCCCGCAGCGCCCTGACCTGTCAATGGGGTACCCCTAACACCCCTAACACCCCTAACACCCCTAACACCCCTAACACCTCTAACACCCCTAACACCCCTAACACCCCTAACACCCCTAACACCCCTAACACCCCTAACACCCCTAACACCCCTAACACCCCTAACACCCCTAACACCCCTAACACCCCTGGTGGGTTGCCCTACACAATAAAAAGTGGGCTGGCCCTACCCAACATATCAGGGTTAGGGTTAGGATAAGGTGTGCAAACCCTAACCCTGACTCCTAACCCCAACACCTAACCTTACCCCAAACACCCAATCTGCTCCCCGCCTTGCCATGCACACATCGCTGCCATGGATCATCAACCATGCGCCAGGCAGGGCCAACTCTCCATGCATGCATATCTTGCTTGGCGTGGTGTGGTTTGTGGTGTGTTCATGCATCACTCCTCTGATGAGTGACAGGGTGCCGGGCGTCTTGTGAGGGAAGGGTCAGCCTCCCACTGGGCTCACATCAACCCACTCCAGCCTACCACGCCCCTCCTCCACCCATCCCCGCCCTCTGCCCCACCTGCCTGTCCCCATCCCCTGATGAGAGACATGACTTGGGTCCTGCCCTGTGCCCCACCCACTGTGTGCGGCTGCAGCGGAGGACTTTTCCTTCTACTGCCAGCAGGTCAGACACACCTTCAGCACCCTCCCAACACCCTGCCCCACCTTGCCTGCCAGCAGCCATCTGCCCCTTGTGATGCAAACCGTTTCCCACCATGCCCATGCTTAGCGCAGCTGTCCCCGTCCTGCTTGCTGCCGCTTGTTGGCCTGGGTCCCATGCCTGCCGGCGTTTCTGACCCTACCGCATGCCCCTGGCGCTCCTCTCCTCTGCTCCTGGGCTGGCAGGTACCATGCACGTTTGGCTTCCTGGGCATCCGCAACGAAACGTTGGGCTCCGTCCATAACCTCCATAGCCCACAGTGAGTACTGCGGCTGCACTGCCACTGCCACGCAACACTACCTCCCTTCCGTTCCCTTACCCCTAGACATGCTCACCCGCATTTCCCAGCCTGCTCAACAGCCACACTACCTCCAAAGCAACATACTGCGCCTCTTGCTCGCCTCCTCCTTCAGCGCCTCAACCTTTGCCTTTCGCCACCGACCATAGTTGTTGCTGCCTGCCCAGCCTCCTATCCCCCTAGTGCCATACCTACCTACTCCCCTTCCTACTTCCGTGTCTGCATCATCACTCCACCACTCTCATTTTTGGTCCCAGGGTAGCTGCCTGCTGCTGCCACCGCCACCCTCCTGCCCAGGGCAGCTGGCTGCTGCTGCCCTTCCCTGCAGATTCTTGTTGGACGAGTCCGTGCTGCACAAGGGCGCGGCGCTGCATGCAGCCTGGGCCTTGACTTACCTGGACCTACTCAATGCTGAAGCTCTTGAGGCGTCGGGCTCAGGACAGGCACCCGATGCACCTAATGGACTGGCCGCACGTGACGAGCTGTGACGTAGCAGATGCTCGACAAGGCTGGTCCTAGGCAGGCCTGGACAAGCAAGCTCATAGGTCGGTTTGTCCTGTCGCTGTTCTAGTCAACACGCTGGCATGCTGCTATGCTAGTGTCCATGTTGGCAAATGCAAAGCAACACCCTTTCCCAAGCAAGAACTGTCCCGCAGGCCTGCTGGCATAGGGGTGCTTCTCCCTCCACTGTAACACCCTTGACGGCTTCAATACCCACCCCTGGACTGCCCGTCATGCAATACATATTGCTCGTCCACCCTTCCTACCCTCTGCTTCATCAAGGGTCTGCAAGGCTTTGGTGGACTCAGCCTGTCTCACTGACGACCGCACAGCTCACCATCACTGCCGCTCCACATCTCACCTCACACCTCGTCAGCTCCAGCTCCACCTAAGACACTCAGCTGTGCTGGTGACGCTCCCATCTCAATCAATCCTCGCTGTACATCAGTGATCTGATCGACCAGGTTTGGGAACCTCACTGGAAGGACATCGTCCTCGCATACAACGTCCTGCGTCGCGGGTCCCAATCCCAGCCCCGTCGCTCCCTTGTTGCTTTGCTAAAGGGTGCTAAAGGATACTTCGTACGAGGGCCATACGTCACAGTGTGACTCCACACGGAAAGGACAGCAGGACGAGTACTACGCCTCTCAACCTGCTGCTTAGACTGCCAGCCTTCTTGTAGCAGTGGACAGTACCAGAGTTTGCAACAGGAGCCGCATGCGATCAGCGATAGCGGCAGTCACCCCTGCCCCGATACTAGGAACAACGACGCAGGCGTATTGAAGTAGTCTTGCACGGCGTATTGAAGTAGTCTGTGCCGAAGGGTGCAGCAAAGACAGGGTGCCGAAGGGTGCAGAAAAGCGTGCCTTGTCACTCGTCATAGCCTCCTGAATTGCGTTTGGGCCTGGTGAGCAGCGCATTGCCCGTTGTGGAAGCAGCGACCAGTCGGCAAATAGTCAGCTTTCTTAGAGTGTAAAAAGAAAAAAGTTTAGAAAAAGCCGTAGTAGGATTGGCCCGCAAAACCTTCGCAAAAACTATCGCAAAACTCCGGAAGTCAAGCCAAGCGGGATGGCCACGTTGAACGGGATGAAGATGAGGACTCCTACATCTGTATCAGCCTCATCTCGTCCAGTGGCAAAGCCAGTCCCGACCTGCTGCCCCAGCTGCATGTGCAGCAGCTGCCGCGGCGTGTCTGTGCGCGCCCTTGCTTTGGCACCTAGCCCGAGGCAGGAAGGAATCTCTGTTCGCCAAGCCAACTTCAGCACCAATGCCACCGCAGTCGCCACAGCTGGGCCAAGGGTTGAGAATGAGGCAGACCTCAACCAGAGGTGCGGGCGGTTGTGGATAAGCACGGCATCATTATCGCAAGCCAGGTCAGCAGGTGCTTCAATTGCGCAGCATGCCCTGCTCAGGCACCACAACGTGTCTGGCTACTTCCCATCGGCGTTGGGTGTGGACGACTTCATGGCCCGTGTGGAGGTCGCTCTGTCAGGCTTTGGTTTTACAGGCGAAAACTCCATTGGTGAGCGACCCGCAACAGGCGGAGTGTCAATTGACCAAGTACACGATGACAAGCAACATGACGAGTTTAATCGACCTGTGTCGAACATGCAGCCATGACCAACTTGTGCCGTGACGAGGTGACAACGGTGCTCAAGGACAAGATTGAGTCAGTCTTTGGTGGCTCGTTCAACACCAATGGCCTAGGCGCTGTCCTGACCTGCGGGGTCACGGGAATGGGAGCTGGTTTTAGCCACTCACCTGTTTCGGTGAGCCGATAGCGTCAGATTCGGACATCTGTTTATTTGCGTCCATCCATGGCCAAACACAGGGTTAACACATGTTTAACTCCACTTGCTACCCACCTCATTTCAACAGCAACACATGCGTATATCTATCCACATCCATTCTCACCTATGCCTAGCTCCACTGTTGTTTTAAAGCCATCGGTGGGAAGCATGGCCTGACCCGCAGAATGGCAAGGAGCACTATGTGTTCTTCGCGTTTCCCCACATTGGCATTAACTCTGCTGGGGAAGTGGGAGCCATCACCCGCCCCGGGCGGCCAGTCAAGAGCTGTGCCTGCGGAGCTCTGCAAAAGTGCCTGATTGAGTTGAAGGCGGAGGGCTACTCCAAGAACTGCAAGGTGAGATAGCATGGGTTCCCATTCAATGACAACATGCACCATTGATGGCCCTGCGTGATGGCTTTGCAATGATGCTTAACATGTAGCCCTGCTTCCCTTGTTTGCTGCAAGCCTACCAACCCTAGCTGCCTGCCTTGTGATTGCAGGTGCCTGGAGTGCACGACCCCCTTGACCCTGAGTACTCGATCCTCAAGCAGCGCCTGGCACGCCGTGTGCGCTATGAGAACATCGACCCCACTAAGATGGACCTGGTCAGCATCACTGGCCTGGCCGAGCGTACCATCACTAACGTCAGTGCAGGGCCAAAGCAGTAAACTGCAACCTGCACCTCCAAACTGCTGCAATTGCTCCCCATGTGTTGCTGGCCAAGCCATGATTTCCAAGTATCTCACTACTCCACCGCAGCCACACAGCATCACCTGCGCATCACCACTCTCGCCTCTGCAGGACATTGAGTACCTGATTGAGAAGGCTGTTGACTTCAAGAAAGCCAACATTGCAGTGGTGACCGGAGTACAGGTGAGGCCTGCCATTGACATCATCGGTGGAAAGAAGTTGTGGCTTGTGTTGTCGAGAGTAGTAGCAAAGCTTGTGTCTACTGTCAGGACCTCCAGTGCCTAGCTTTCATGGTTGTATGGCAGTGACGCAGGCCTTCTCGCAGTACTCAAACCAGGAGTCAGCTTGTCATGCCTCCTGTGCTTGGACATGGTCACAGATCCACAACTGGGCAACTGAGCTAGATGCCAGGAGTGGTGTGCCCTCGCTTGAGTTTGTGGCACCTGCCAAGGTGTTCGTGGTTGTGGACGGCAGGAAGACTTTCATCGACCTGTCGCGCGTGCCGGTAAGGCTATGTCTGGCAGTGACCTCACCGCCGTGCATGGTGGCTGTAAGCTGCGCCAAGACTATCTGGGGTCACCATGCTGTGTCACATCACACGCCACATCATAGGGCTGACGGTTTTGAATGCATGGGCGTAATCATCACTGACACCATTTGGTGACTATACAGTTCAAGGTGATGTGCTTCTTTTGACAGACACTGCTCTCCTGTTTGTCACACCCTCCGCAGACCATGTCGCCCCGCCAGCTGCAGCTGATGGCCAAGGCCAGTGTCAGTGGGCATAAGGATGAGGACCAGGTGGCTATTGGCAAGACAGTGGCTGGCACCCTGAAGGAGATTCCCCTCAAATGTGAGTGCAAAATGCTGGGCACACCATGAGCACCATGAGCACCTCACCAGTGCTACCCTGACCACAGCCCCCTTGCCTGAAAAGCGCCTAATCAACTTCTTCTGTGCGCCGCTTGTGTGATGCGCAGATCTCACTCAGCGCCTGGGTGTGACCAAGGACCCTGAGGAGCTGTGAGTGGAGCGCTGAGATTGCACAGCAGTATCGTGTGATGTGCCTGCACCCTGACCTCACCCATTGGAACTCTCCAACCCCCTGCATGTGCACGCAAAAGCAGTGCTATTGATTGGGGCCGGTGCTTTGGTCATACCATGCTTGTCTCCTAACGTGAACTGCCCGTGCCGCAGCTGCTGTCCTGCTATTGCATGAGCTCTACCTGTTTACACATACGCCTGCCAGGTTGTCAGGGCCCCATGAGGAGGCCAAGGACGGACACATCTGTACACTACATGCTGTATGGTGGGCACAATGACGCACCTGTTGGGCCTGTGCTGTGACTGTGCAGGACCATGCCTGGCATGTCCTACACCTGGACTGCGGGCATCATTGCGGATGAGCCCGATGAGGACCACTCTGAGCACACCTCCTTCTCCCAGTGAGAGGCCACTGCAGCCCTTTGGCCTCAGGGACAGCACACAAGGGGTCCACAGCGTGCTGCAGAACCCAGTCGTGGCAGTTTTATGCCAGAGGCGAACCCTCTTGCGCTTCTTCGGAAACATTTATTGGACTCCTTGGCAGCCATACCCTAGGGCACAAGTCTAAGGTGCTCAGGTCAGGCTTGAGCTGGCTACAGCCAGAGTGGGAGGGGACAGCCATGGAATAGCAGTGTTTTGCTGCTGTTGGTAAGGGTGTGCTCTTGCAGCTACAAGCTCTTGCAGCTACAAGCTTGCCAGGCACACTGTGCACGATAGCTTGCCTCAAGCAGGGAGTGAGTAATGCTGTCAGATGGTCAGTGGGTCTGAACAGCAGGGTATCAACGTGGAGTACACACGAGCATGATCTCACCGATGTTGGTGAGAAAAGCTCCCAACAATCGCTGCTGTGGCAGGTAGCCAGGAGACGGGGTATGAGCAATGCAGTCCACACTGTCCAATGCTATGTCATCCTAGTCTTGACCCGTGATCATTCCATAGCTGCGAAATGCATGTCCCGTCGGCAATGCCAGGGGCAGTGTACACGCCGTGACGGTCAGTTTCATCAGTGAGAATATGCAGGTCACCCTGGAATGTTGCGGAATTGTTGGGAACATTCTGTAAAAATATCTGTTATGGTCATTAATTCTAGCAATGCATCATCACAAAGCGACAATCAAGATGGTTTGGAAGAAGCGGAAGGGCAGCGCCAAGGAAAAAAAGGGCTCGGCAACGAGATCGAAAGGTTCGTGTCCCTAGCCGACTGTGAGCTCCGTGAGTTACACGCTGTGTAATAGCCCGTCGCTCCTGTTCGTAGCGTCTCGTTCCCCTCAAAGCAAGCAACGACATGCGTCGGGATGGCTGGAGCAAACAAAGACGTCGGGTGACAGGCCGCGCCCGCCTTGTGTGTCCCCGCACTGTTTGTGTCCCCGCATCGTGTCTTGGCCTGTCACAGTGGCCTGTCAAACTGTTGATTGTGCTTGGCCGCAGGTCATCAAGGTCCCGGAGGGCGCCGTGCTGCGCGGGTGCAAGAAGAACAGGCGCAAGCTAATGGCGCATTTCCAGCTGCGGGCTGAGGTGCACAGCCAGCTCCGCGTCATTGTGTCGCTGTTTGTGTTGCGGATTTTTCTGACTTGCCTGGTGGGCTACCCCACCCCGGGGTACCGCAGCGCCCCTTACCCCCATTCCCCCCGCATGCCCCTGCCCAGCCTGCCCCTGCCCAGCCTGCCAGCAGGTGGTGGGACTGTGATTTGACTCTGAGTCAGACTGTGACTTTGAGCCGGAGTCACAGTATGACTCGGAGTCAGAGCCTGAGCCTGAGCCAGTCACGCAACCCCCCCCAAGGCGCTGCAGCGCCCGTCTGACAGCCCTTGCACCAGCACCACCCACTGGCCCTCCCTTGTCCCTTGACGCTCAGGCAGCCAAGTCTACAACCAGCTGCAGCGGCGCCTTGTGTGCAAAGGGCAGCGCCGCCACCCCTTGCTCATGCCAGTCTTTGGGGACCACAGCAACCAGGAGCTGCTGGCCAAGCTGCGGGAGCTAGGCAACATCAACCTGAGGGGTCACGCCGACACCATTGGAGCGCACTCCATGCAACTGGCGGTCAGCATGCAACAGCATTTTGCTATCCCAGGCAAGTAATGGTGGTGAAAAGACTCTGGACCTGACACCTGCCCTGCCCTGCCCTGCCCTGCCCTGCCCTGCCCTGCCCTGCCCTGCCCTGCCCTGCCCTGCCCTGCCCTGCCCTGCCCTGCCCTGCCCTGCCCTGCCCTGCCCTGCCCTGCCCTGCCCTGCCCTGCCCTGCCCTGCCCTGCCCTGCCCTGCCCTGCCCTGCCCTGCCCTGCCCTGCCCTGCCCTGCCCTGCCCTGCCCTGCCCTGCCCTGCCCTGCCCTGCCCTGCCCTGCCCTGCCCTGCCCTGCCCTGCCCTGCCCTGCCCTGCCCTGCCCTGCCCTGCCCTGCCCTGCCCTGCCCTGCCCTGCCCTGCCCTGCCCTGCCCTGCCCTGCCCTGCCCTGCCCTGCCCTGCCCTGCCCTGCCCTGCCCTGCCCTGCCCTGCCCTGCCCTGCCCTGCCCTGCCCTGCCCTGCCCTGCCCTGCCCTGCCCTGCCCTGCCCTGCCCTGCCCTGCCCTGCCCTGCCCTGCCCTGCCCTGCCCTGCCCTGCCCTGCCCTGCCCTGCCCTGCCCTGCCCTGCCCTGCCCTGCCCTGCCCTGCCCTGCCCTGCCCTGCCCTGCCCTGCCCTGCCCTGCCCTGCCCTGCCCTGCCCTGCCCTGCCCTGCCCTGCCCTGCCCTGCCCTGCCCTGCCCTGCCCTGCCCTGCCCTGCCCTGCCCTGCCCTGCCCTGCCCTGCCCTGCCCTGCCCTGCCCTGCCCTGCCCTGCCCTGCCCTGCCCTGCCCTGCCCTGCCCTGCCCTGCCCTGCCCTGCCCTGCCCTGCCCTGCCCTGCCCTGCCCTGCCCTGCCCTGCCCTGCCCTGCCCTGCCCTGCCCTGCCCTGCCCTGCCCTGCCCTGCCCTGCCCTGCCCTGCCCTGCCCTGCCCTGCCCTGCCCTGCCCTGCCCTGCCCTGCCCTGCCCTGCCCTGCCCTGCCCTGCCCTGCCCTGCCCTGCCCTGCCCTGCCCTGCCCTGCCCTGCCCTGCCCTGCCCTGCCCTGCCCTGCCCTGCCCTGCCCTGCCCTGCCCTGCCCTGCCCTGCCCTGCCCTGCCCTGCCCTGCCCTGCCCTGCCCTGCCCTGCCCTGCCCTGCCCTGCCCTGCCCTGCCCTGCCCTGCCCTGCCCTGCCCTGCCCTGCCCTGCCCTGCCCTGCCCTGCCCTGCCCTGCCCTGCCCTGCCCTGCCCTGCCCTGCCCTGCCCTGCCCTGCCCTGCCCTGCCCTGCCCTGCCCTGCCCTGCCCTGCCCTGCCCTGCCCTGCCCTGCCCTGCCCTGCCCTGCCCTGCCCTGCCCTGCCCTGCCCTGCCCTGCCCTGCCCTGCCCTGCCCTGCCCTGCCCTGCCCTGCCCTGCCCTGCCCTGCCCTGCCCTGCCCTGCCCTGCCCTGCCCTGCCCTGCCCTGCCCTGCCCTGCCCTGCCCTGCCCTGCCCTGCCCTGCCCTGCCCTGCCCTGCCCTGCCCTGCCCTGCCCTGCCCTGCCCTGCCCTGCCCTGCCCTGCCCTGCCCTGCCCTGCCCTGCCCTGCCCTGCCCTGCCCTGCCCTGCCCTGCCCTGCCCTGCCCTGCCCTGCCCTGCCCTGCCCTGCCCTGCCCTGCCCTGCCCTGCCCTGCCCTGCCCTGCCCTGCCCTGCCCTGCCCTGCCCTGCCCTGCCCTGCCCTGCCCTGCCCTGCCCTGCCCTGCCCTGCCCTGCCCTGCCCTGCCCTGCCCTGCCCTGCCCTGCCCTGCCCTGCCCTGCCCTGCCCTGCCCTGCCCTGCCCTGCCCTGCCCTGCCCTGCCCTGCCCTGCCCTGCCCTGCCCTGCCCTGCCCTGCCCTGCCCTGCCCTGCCCTGCCCTGCCCTGCCCTGCCCTGCCCTGCCCTGCCCTGCCCTGCCCTGCCCTGCCCTGCCCTGCCCTGCCCTGCCCTGCCCTGCCCTGCCCTGCCCTGCCCTGCCCTGCCCTGCCCTGCCCTGCCCTGCCCTGCCCTGCCCTGCCCTGCCCTGCCCTGCCCTGCCCTGCCCTGCCCTGCCCTGCCCTGCCCTGCCCTGCCCTGCCCTGCCCTGCCCTGCCCTGCCCTGCCCTGCCCTGCCCTGCCCTGCCCTGCCCTGCCCTGCCCTGCCCTGCCCTGCCCTGCCCTGCCCTGCCCTGCCCTGCCCTGCCCTGCCCTGCCCTGCCCTGCCCTGCCCTGCCCTGCCCTGCCCTGCCCTGCCCTGCCCTGCCCTGCCCTGCCCTGCCCTGCCCTGCCCTGCCCTGCCCTGCCCTGCCCTGCCCTGCCCTGCCCTGCCCTGCCCTGCCCTGCCCTGCCCTGCCCTGCCCTGCCCTGCCCTGCCCTGCCCTGCCCTGCCCTGCCCTGCCCTGCCCTGCCCTGCCCTGCCCTGCCCTGCCCTGCCCTGCCCTGCCCTGCCCTGCCCTGCCCTGCCCTGCCCTGCCCTGCCCTGCCCTGCCCTGCCCTGCCCTGCCCTGCCCTGCCCTGCCCTGCCCTGCCCTGCCCTGCCCTGCCCTGCCCTGCCCTGCCCTGCCCTGCCCTGCCCTGCCCTGCCCTGCCCTGCCCTGCCCTGCCCTGCCCTGCCCTGCCCTGCCCTGCCCTGCCCTGCCCTGCCCTGCCCTGCCCTGCCCTGCCCTGCCCTGCCCTGCCCTGCCCTGCCCTGCCCTGCCCTGCCCTGCCCTGCCCTGCCCTGCCCTGCCCTGCCCTGCCCTGCCTTGTCCTGCCCTGCCTGTAGGTGTAGGGGCAGACCTGACCCCTGACCTACAGAGCGCTTTGTCAAGATGTACGCCAAGGCAGCCAGGGCCAAGTTAGGCTGGAGCGGGGAGGAGGCGCGGCTCTTCATCAAGATTGCGTGCGGGTATGGCATCAACCCCCCGAGCTCAGAGCTGCAGGCTGCCACCCTGGATAATAAGGGGCATGTGGTTGACCTGCTAGAGGAGGCCGACAAGCACCGCCGCCTATTGGGCATGAAGAAGCAAGGGTCCCTGCAGGACACCCTGCCCCTGCACTGGCGCATGCGCCATGCAGTGCATGTGTGCCGGTGTCTAGAGCAGTGGCAGCAGCCTTTCACCCCACCTGTGCCAGGGCAGCCAAAGCGCGGCAAGAGGCGTGGGGTTGGTCCCCGGACCCGGACCTGCCCACCCCCCTTCACCCTCACCCTCATGGCCAGGGTGGGGTGCACTTCGTCAAGGTGGACAGTAGGGTGCTGCATGGGGTGTGCAAGCAGCTGGGTCTAACCAAGGAGACCCAGGCAGCTTTCACCTCAGAGACAGCACTGAGCCACAACTGGACCAGGTGGTTCAATACGCACAAGCTTCGCACCAAAGATTTTGCTGTCAAGAGGATGGTGGAGACAGACGGTGTCAGCGTGTGCGTGCACTACACGCGCCCCCTTCCCCCTCCTCCAGCCCCACCCCCAGCTGCCAGCAGCAGAAGCCGCCCAAGTGCAGCAGCAGCAGCAGCGGCCCTTGCAGTGGGACTCCCCCACATAGGCAGGGGCATAGCTGAGACGCGTGAGTATGTGTTTGATCCAGACACACAGATTGGGGTGGGCATCGACCCCGGCGTCACCCAGGCAGTCAGCGCAGCCTCTGGGGTGTGGGATCCCCAGTCAGGCCAGCTCATGGCAGACCAGCTGCGCCGGTGGAAGCTGACCAAGGGCCAGGTGAAGCATGCCAGTGTCCTGAACAATGCCCGCCGTGACACTGAGCGGTGGCTAGCACCAACCAAGCCCCACCTCCAGCACCTGGCAGCAGCAAGCTCAGCCGGCACCTCCCTGGAGGCCAATCTGAAGCACATCACCGTCACCCTGGCCACCTGGGATGCGGTGTGGGAGGTGTACCTGGACCCCAAGTGGGCACGGCAGCGGCTGAGGCTGTACGGAGCCCAGGACCGGGCGCTGGAGCCGTTCTTCAATAAGGTGAGGGTGGGTGGGTGTGAGGGAGGGTCAGGGACTGAGAGGTGGTGGGAAATGAAAGAGCAGTTGACTGTGCCATGCCTAACCTGGTACCACCATGTCAGCCACCATGTATGTGCCTTGTGTGCATGGCTGCAGTTGGAGAAGGACATGGCGGAGGTGTCCATGGAGCGCCATGGGCGTGCCAAGCAGCTGGTGGTGTTCTTTGGCGCCGCATGCATTAGCACTGGGGGTGGCTGGGGTGCTGATGCTGTGCTGCGGGCCTGCTGCAAGGTGGTGTGCAGGCCTAGGGGCAGGGTGGTGCTTGTGGGTGAGCACCGCACCACCCGGGTCAGCTCAGCAGTGAATGGCCAGCAGTCCTGTGAGGAGCAGCCCACCAGGCGTGCAGGTTGGAAGCCCCCCAAAGGGCAGGTGGACCTCCGCTTGTTGCGCCCAGCCTGGAGCCAGCAGCGTGACCAGCCTGTGCGGGGCCTGATGTGGTGCCCCGTAGTGGCCCCCCGCAAGCCCCCACAGGCCCCATGCAGCAGCCAGGAAGCCACATAGCCAGCAGCCTCAGAGCCAGGGCCCAGCAATCTTTCTGACGTGCCTGGTGGGCTACCCCACCTCGGGGTATGCCTGTGCACCCCCACCTCCAGCCGTGCAGCCCCCCCCGAGCCCCTGATGCATCCCCCCTACAGCCACCCACCCCGCGTGCCCCTGCCCAGCCAGCCAGCAGGTGGTGGGACAGTCTGCCAGCCAAGGGCAAGGAGTACCCTGGCCTGGGCTACAAGCGGCTGCGAGACAAGCCACCCAAAGCCCAGCAGGAGCAGCCTGCTGTGGCACAGTAATGTGTGCCCCCCTTTGTTGAGCTGTTGTCAGCTTACATTAGCGCATATTTTGTCATGCCAACTCTACACAATAGCCCTCAGGGGTCAGGCAATGATGTAGGTGATAGGCACTCATGCACCATGTCCATGTGCATTGGGTATACTCCACACAGCCCAATAACACCATTTGAGTCAGGCCACTAGTGGTCCCTAGTATTCCCGCTAGTGGCCACCCCAAGCATACAACGGAAACCCACGGAAATCATTGATACTGGAGAGGTGCTGGGGTGCAAGATGCATGGTCATATAAATGGTGTCCTTAATGATAAGCTGTGGTAAGCCAATGCTGATGGCAGCCGTCCAGGCTAGACTAAGACATCATGCCGGCAGCAGTTGAGGTTGTACCATGCCCAGGAGCATGTAATTGAGAGTTTGACAAGAAGGTATGACCTGACCCTAGCCCTGGCCCTGACCCTGACCCTCACTCTGGCCCTGACGCTCACCCTGACCCTGACCCTGACCCGACCAGACCTGACTTGGTGATGGAGGGGATGAAATGGGTGTCCAGGCAGTACTATGGTTGGGTAAAGGGGTTGGCGGTGTTCCTGGGAGCGGGTTACTTCAGCCAGGGTGGGTGGAAGGCCAAGGGGGTGCGGGAGGGGTTGCGCAAGGTGGTGGAGCAGCCTAGCAGGCCCAGCACGTTTGTCAGACCTGACAAGTTGGTGATTGTGGATGAGTTCTTGTTAGAAACCTGTAAGCGGACAGCGCAGAACGGGACCAGACTAAGGTCCCGAGCAAGGCTCACAGGCGAACTAAAAGCAACGAAAGGTCACACTACCGAGGTTGGCCTGACTGGCACACCTCTACTTCTAACAGTTCTGCACCAGCCGTGTCAGCTCAACTGTGCATGCCCCTCAGTGAGCTGCACCTGCCAGGGGACCAGCCTAGGCCCGTAGCCTGGCTACCCCCAGCAGGCCAGGTGATTCAGCGGCTGGTGCGCCCAGCCTGTAGCCAACGGCGTGCTAAGTATATGCGGGGCCTGATGTGGTGGCAAGAGGTGCCGCTCAGACCCCCCTCCACCTGCCCAGGTCCGACCTCCCCCAGCCCAGGACCAGCCACCTGCTGCACCTGGCCCAGTGCACCACCCCTGGCCCCCCCATGCAGCAGGTGGCTGGATCGAGACACCAACTCATGCCTCAACTTCCAACGCATTGGGGAGAGTGTGCATCGCCCCTGGAGCTGTGCAGCTGGAAGGACCGTGAGGCTCTGCACCCCATTGGCGAGAAGTACCAGGGTCAATGACTGGCCGCCCAAGGTCAGGCAGCGGTCGCACCGGGCTGCAGAGTACAGACCGGTCCTGCAACAACGCAAATGCCCAGTGGTTTCAGCTAGCTAGAACGAACGTGCCACCGGTGTGGGGTTTGTGGTCATCAAGGGTGCGACTGAGGACGCTTCGACTTGATTGTAGCTGAGTGATTACCCACAGTCAGACATGTTGTTCCATATTGACTGAGCTATGTTTGTCCGGAGGGGTGCAAAGCGCCAAAGAGGCGGCTGCCTCCCAAGCTTCTCTCCAGGGACAGGTAAGACGCCCCAAAGTTGGTGTGACATCTGAACGGACATGTCTCGCCTCTTCTTCCCTCCAAGTCTCGCCCCTTATCGCTGTCAGTCTTGAAGATGAGTTGGGAGACAAACACGGGCCGTAGCGCGCGTGAAGGATGGCAAGGGAATGTCACGGCTGCGATGTCCGCGAGCGTTAATCACGGGGGGGCAAACCTTCATCGCTTTCATGAAGACCAGACACAGCACCTGCAATCTTACACATGCTTTCACGGGGACGAACTTCCACGCACTGGGGAGCCGCTGCTATCCTTGCGTCGCAGCATCCACTCCAATGTGAGCTTGGGCGCTTCTTGCATCCATGTGCAAGTGTGCTAATGAGGCTCGTAGGGTTGTAGAAAGGCTGTCGTTATCCTCCACCCTTTGCGGGACTTGAGTTCTCTTGTCCCTTCTTTGCAGGGCCCTAATAGCCTTCTTCCTACTGCTAAACTGCAAGATTTGTCGGTCGGGGCCCTATATGGATCCGGGTACCGCAACATGCAAGCCAAGGTCAAAGCTGCAGACAGCGTGATTCAAGGCATGGGCAGCAGGCTAGGGCCCTATACAGGCCGTGGGGTGACTCTGGGCGGCGCTATGGGCAACACCTTGAAGACAGCTACAGGCAGCCCTGCAGACAGCGGCGTGGTGTACGAATACCCGACCGGCACCTACACCAGCAAGTCAGGGCTGCCGCCCTTGGCATACAAGCCCTGGTCCACCGAGTACGTTGACGAGTATCGCACGCCAGCAGTGAGTCACACCAGCCTGTATTTACAGGCAAACACGACAGTGGCTGGCAGGGGAGAGGTGTCAGGGTACACACACCAGCACCTTACAAAGCAGTCAAGACATCGAGTCCTTACATTTCTGTGCTCTTGGGCGAGTGCCAGCCTCACTGACTGGAAAGATATGGAAGGAACAACTCCCCTCTCCTGCAAGATCAGGGGTTGGCCTGTGGGTAGCCTCCCTCCACTACAGCTTCATCACTACAGCTCCAATGGGTCACCCTTAACAGCTACAAATCCCATCCCTGGTGGCGCAATCAACCCCTGGTCACTGGGCTTCCAATCAAAACTAACAGCTTGATGCTTGCGAGGCTCAGTTTAGCTTGATTGCCCATAGGCCCGTGTTGCGGGCCCAGCCGTCATTGCTCCGTCGGTACTCTGCAGCCCGGCGCAACCGCTGCCTGGCCTTGGGCAGCCGGTCCTTGACCAGCTTGTAGCCCTGCTGGTACTCCTAGCTAGGGGCAGGCGGCGCCTCACAGTCCAGCTGCAGACCTTAAGGAGCCTGCATTGCTAAGCAGGGAGCCTTAACAACCGTGACATCCCATGCTGCATGCTCTCCCCAATGCATTGGGAGTTGAGGCCGGTGTCCCGGTCCATCCACCTGCCCCATACGGGAGCCTGGGGTGGTGCGACTGAGCCAGTTGCTGCAGGGGGATGGGCACCGGGGTCCTGGGCAGGGGCAGGTGGGGGAGTTGGCACCTCATGGCACCACATAAGGCCCCGCACCGGCTTGCCATGCCGCTTGCTCCAGGCTGGGCGCAGCAGCCGCTGGGTTACCCGCCCTGTCGGGGGCCCTCAGGCTGCGGGTGGTGGGTAGTGGGTGGGGTGGAGGATAGGGGAGATGTGGCAGGGCTAGTTGGCCCCAATCTGGGCGGTTGTCAGGGTAGGCAGCCCAAGTGCTGCTGCCCTGCTCTCACCCTTTCCCGGCTCTGCTGGCTGTGCTCTGCAGGCCATGAAGGACACGCTCAGCCGCATGACCGAGCACTATGGCACCGGGGACGCGCTGCGCACCAGCCGCTTCCAGCACCAGGGCTACCCGCCCTCATTCAACGCGCTGGAGAGCAGCTTGGGGAAGAGAGGGCAGACTGGACCACGCCACGAGTCCCGGGTGGTGGCGTTCTGACCTGCACCTGACGGCCTAAGCGCAGGCGCTCCTGCAGCCCAGCCACACACCCCATGAAGAAGAAAAGAAAGAAAGAAAGACTACGCCCTCACCATTGGACATGCATCAAGGGAGGAGAGTAGCTTTGGAGCGTGCCCTTGCTACCCTCCCACCAGAACCCCTCCTAGGGCAGGGTCAGAGTCGGAGTCAAGGTCAGGGTGGCGGTCAACTCAGCCAACTGGCAGCACGCTGATGTAGCGCCGATAGCCTGACACAGAGGATGAGCCACGCCGTGAGCCAGCACAAGGTCCATGTGGCGCCTCCTATACACACCCCTTCACCGCGCTCTACACAGCAGTGTAGTCCACCTCACCACCATACCCACCCATCCTAGGCTCAGGAGACCCTGCTTATTCCTAACACAGGCAGCCCCTTCATTCTCACCCTGTCATCCCGCTCTACATAGTAGGGGACACCTCATGGGCCGAGGCAGGACAACCTACCTGCCAGCTGCTCAGGCAATGGCTAGGGCCTGCCTTCACCACCATCTGCCAGCTCCATCACAGACGGTTTGGCTGCTGGCTTTGTGGTAGAGGGGGAATCCGGGCGTGGCAGATGGGGCACGCACACTGCCCTGCTGTGCCCTAGTGAGGTCAGAGGTGGTGGTGAACGTTCACAGCATAGGGAACAGCGCAGCAATTTGCTCGACACTCTTTGTCGTGTTGAGCTGCGGCAAGCAGCCAGCCAGGCCCAGGGACACTCTCTGTGAACCACTATAACTTTGGATCGAGCTGCTCCTGTTGCATAGGTTAGCGTTCTATACCCAGTTTAGAATGATTACAGAGCATGTATCGATGTATTCAATCTTTTTTGTACTATACTCGTCGCACCGTCGCCAAATCGCGCAAGGTTTGGGCAATACACGCGACATACTCGATGGGTTGAGGCCGTGCAGCACCGCATAATCGTCTCTTGGGCTGTGCAATGCGCAGGCGGTCGCTCAGTTTTGTAAGCCCTTCTCTGGCGCACAGCCCATTCTTCACATGCTGCCGTTCATGGCGGCTTCCCGGTCCCGGTGTCGCTGCCGGGCGAGCGCAAGGAAATGCTGAGTGGCGTCGTTGAGGCGAACACCGGCGGCCTGCGAGCGGTGGCGCCGCCAGGGGCCACATACAACGTATGCTTGCGACAGCATGCACCTCCCTCGTGATGAGGCATACAATGATCAGGCGTGTTCTCAAGCTCACGTTCGCACGCCTTGGCACCGCGGAGCACCTTGTCAGCGCCTGCTGCGTTGCAGCGGTGCTTATTGCGAGGACGAGCCCAAGCAGCGCACCTGGAAGCGCGATGCGTACATTTCTGCTATGTCGAGCCTGGCGCTGTTGACAGCCGCGCGGATAGCGGTGTAGGCAGTTCGAGTGGTGGGCGGCAGCCCGCTATCATGCATAGCTTGGAGGATCATCCCCATCTGCACCCCACACAACACGCACCGCTCCCGTGACTGGCAATTAAACAGACGGCTGCACTAGCTGGCAGGGTGGAGGCTCTGAGTAAGAGTGAGGGTCAAGTTCACATTGAATGAGCCACCAGCCACGAGGCTGCTGGGAGGCCATTCAAAGCCTATAGTACAATTCGTTTTGCTGGATCTGGAAGGGCAGGTAGTGGCACAGGCTGGTGGCTGGTGGTCGGGTTGGTTGTGTGGGCGGTATGGCATGACCTAGGCCTTTGCCCTGCTTCTTGAGCACGTGGGCCTCTGGATCACACATCACAGAGTGTGACACAGCCCTCCTGCCCTACCTTTCCACATCACTGTCCCTCCCCCTCCTACTTGTAGGCACTGCCCATGTGGCCACAGAAGCATGGCAGGCAGCCAGCATGTCACATCCCTACCCTGGCAAGGGGTTGCAGCCTCGCCTAAACTGGCATGATCACATGTGCATATGTGAGGGCGGCGGGGTTGATGATGCCTATGCAAGCACACACATCAGGGGGCAAGTTGCAGCAGCAGCCAAGCAGGAAGCAGTAAACCCTGACTCCAGAACGTGGCTACATGTGCAAGTACCCTACATCAGCCAACCTGTGTACAGGCAGACCTCACTCATGTGCTCTGCAGCATCGCTTTGCAGTCCCAAGCCAACAGGCCTGGCTCCTGATCCCAACACTCGGTCCTTTGCTACTGCCCAAGCTTTTGTCAGGCACGTGTCTTGGGTACTAGCCATCATTTGTTTGTCTCAGGATTCAAAACATGGCTGTCATGCTGTCACGCTGCCATGCAGAATACAGTAGATGGCTGAAAACAAATTCAGATGATGGCTGTCACAAAATTTCCTGTTCACGAGCTCAATCTCAAATGTGAGCCATGCTGAGTTGCAAACAAGAAAACGGTTTTGAGGGTCAAAATGGATACGTTCCTCATAGATCGAAAGGGAGACTGGGGTATCAATACAACATTTAAAGTTTACTTCTTGAATTAGGAGTACAGTCACCCACACACCTTGGTCAGGTCCAGCTGCGCAGCCCAGTGAACGAGGCCCTCATGTACTGCCCGGTAGGTGAGCTGCAGACCCGCCTCATTGGCCCGCCGCAGCCCTTCAGCCAACACCTCCGGCGCATCACACGCTATGCAAGCCTGAAGCCGGCAGCAGCATGCTTGCATGGAGCCTTGCCGTGACCATGTTGGGAGCATGGAGGCAAGCGAGAACAGCAGACAATTGAGCAGCTGGGCTGAGGCCAGGCAGCACTGTGTGCCGGTCAGCAGTATGGGGGGGTGCTTGGGGGGTCCAGGGGTGCGAGTAGGCCTGCCTTGATATGCTCAGGGGGCCCAGTGACAGTGGGTCAGTGACGGTGAAGGTGCTGAGACGGTGCTGGTCCCGTGACGGTGCAGGTGCAGTGACAATGCAGCTGCAGTGACAGCTGTAACAGCCTCGAGGGGTCCAGGGGCAGTGGCTCGCGGGCAATGGGTGCGAAAAGAAAGAAATGCACACAACTCCAAGTTTTCATCGGCAGTGGGTGTAGGTAAGAGTGTGGATGCAGTGGGGGGTGGGTGAAAAGGCCCCGGGCGGAGGGTTGATGTGGGGGTAGGGTGGATGGGTGGGGCAGCCAGGTTGCTATGTGGTGAGCCATGCAGTGGGGGCTCCTGCATGTGGCAGGCACTCCATGCTGAGTCTGCAGCGCTGCTCAATAGGGTTACCCCCCTCCCCCTCCCCCTCCCCCTCCCCCTCCCCCTCCCCTCCCCTCCCCCCTCCCCCCTCCCCCCTCCCCCTCCCCCTCCCCCTCCCCCTCTCCCCCTCCCCCTCCCCCCTCCCCCTCCCCCTCCCCCCTCCCCCTCCCCCTCCTCCCCCTCCCCCTCCCCCTCCCCCTCCCCCTCCCCCTCCCCCCTCCCCCTCCCCCTCCCCCTCCCCCTCCCCCTCCCCCTCCCCCTCCCCCTCCCCCTCCCCCTCCCCCTCCCCCTCCCCCTCCCCCTCCCCCTCCCCCTCCCCCTCCCCCTCCCCCTCCCCCTCCCGCTCCCCGCTTCCTCAACCTAACAGGGTGCGGGGGGAGGGTGCATTCAATAGTTCGTCTAGGTGGAGCGTGGTGGGCGGAGTTTCCTTGCCCAAGCTAAGCAAAGCAGGGTGCCGCAGGCGGGGGGACAGCAGCCCAGGGCTGGGAAGGGCCAGCCAGGTTGGTGCAAGGCGGGGTGGGTGGGGGCGGGCAGGGAAGGTCAGGGCAGTGTGTGTGGGCTGCAGCCTAGGGCGCCAGGGGTACCCGGACAAAGGCCGCCGCATAGTACTCCCCGCCCACTGCCTCCAGCCTCCTGCTGTGCCTGGCTGCAGCTGCCCTGATGCACAGCGTCGCCTGCAGCAGGTCCCCGGCGTCCTCGGGGCTGCGTGCCAGGCGAGCCATCATGAACAAAGGCTTGGCGTCTGCAGGGTACAGGCAGCAGCAGACAGCGGGGGGCTGCAGGGCTGCAGGCCACTGGAGCGGCGGGCCAACACCACGCCAAGCTGTAGGCTGCAAGGAACCAATTGCTTGCTTGCTTGCTTGCCTATCTATCAACCCGCCCGCCCGCCCGCCCGCCCGCCCGCCCGCCCGCCCGCCCGCCCGCCCGCCCGCCCTATTTCGCCTGCCCGCCCGCCCTGCTCAGCCTGGCCACCGTCCCCCTAACCCGAGCCACACCCAAGGCCTCCGTCTGGCAGCGCTCCTGGATGTCCTCCAGGATGTGGCGCGTGCTCAATGGCCTCGGTGAGAACCACTCTGCACAGGCTCAGGCCAGCATGTAGCCGTGACGCACCACAGGTGTCAGCCTCGCAGCAGCAGCCGACTGGCCCTTGTGCAGGGGGAGGCTGCGGGGCTGCAGGGGCTGGCCTACCCTGCCCTGACTGGCTGGGCTCAGCCACGCCTGCCATTGCCTTTGACTACTAAATGTGCTGTTCCTGGCACAGGAAGAAGCAAGGTGCAGGGCTGATGCAAAGCAAGCAGCAGAGAAATGGCTAGTTGATTGACAGGCAGGCGGGAAGGCAGGCCGGGGTGGGGAATGAGGGCTGCAGGAGGCTGCCGCTACAAAAGACAAGGTGAGGGCCCGGGCACGGGACGACAAGCAGGTGAGGCGGGCAGGGCAGGGGTCCAGACTCACCACGCTGCGCAGGCTGCATGACATGGACACGGAACTGGGCCGCCGTCGCCCGTGACCAGTTTGACTGGTGGGACCTGGTGCCAGGGCCTTGTCTCGCCCCTCCCTCACTCCCGCCCTGCCCCTCCCCCTCGTCCTCCCCTTTCCCTTTTCCTCTCCTCCCTTTGCCAGTGGGAGGCCCAGCCAGCTGTCCAGCCAGCACCCAGGCCTCCCCCTATGCTGCCCTGGCCGCCCCAAGGCTGCGCCCCATTCAGCCCAGGTGCTGCTGGGCTGCGCTGCCCTGCGGCTGACCTGACAGCGCTGGGCATGGGGCTGTGGGCAGGAGGCAGGGTGGTGGAGGGGGGGCCCAGGCCGGTGTCCTGGTGGCAGTCGGTGCCTGGGTGGGGGGAGACTGCCTGCTGCCGGGTGGTATGCCTGGTGTGGGGGAGGCGCTGCTGCCTCTGGCCCCGAGCAGTGGCTGCTGCCTCTTGGCCCCAGAGCAGGCTCCTCTCCCTCCGTGGAGGGCCCTGGTTCGGTCTCTGCTGCCCCTGATCTGGAGGACCCTCCCCCTGCCCCTCTGCCTGCCCCTCAGCTTCCCACTGCTCTTGCCGCTGCCGCTGTCGCTGCCGGCCCTGCCTTGGCACTGGCTGCAGCCTGGTCTTATTACCCGAGGTGCTGGGGGAGTGCTGGGCATCAGGCTGTTGGGGTGGGCTAGGCTGCTGCTGTCGCCCGTCCTGGGGACCGCCCTGCTGCCACTGGGGTTGGGGCTGGGCCTGGCTATTATGAGGCAGTGAAAGTGTGATGGGTTGACCTTGAGACAGAGCATTTGCTCCAGGTACAGCAGGTTTGCCCATGCCTGTTGGCACAGACTGAAGTTCTGAGGCAGGCTGGTTTGTCTGCTTGGGCCGTTTGCGGTGGTGAGACCGCGACCCTGATCTTGTGATCTTGTCGACGGCTGTGTGTCTTGTGTGCGCAGTACTGTTGATACTGGAATCTGTAGCCTGACATGTTGCTCCTGGCTCCTGTGACCTCCTGGCGGCACTGGTGGGGTACCTGGCTGTGCTCAAGCAGGTAGGGCCCCCAGTGCTAGGGGAAACCCGTCGGGCTGCAAGATGTGTTGGCGCAGGCCCAACCAGCTTCATGTGCCTGGGCCCGCAAGAGTTTAAGAGGTTGGGACACCCGCCCAGCAGCAGCATCCTCGTTACGCTAAAATCAAGGAGACGTGTAGCCCCCGGCTAGTGATCGTGAGCGGCCGCAAGCAAGCAAGCAAGTTTTGTAAATCTCTTGCATCAAACTTTGTTAAATAGCCTGTGCGATTGTGCGCCTGTGGCTGGGCAGAAGGTGATGGCGGCCATCAAGCGCGCTAAACAGGAGCCCAAGCCGGAATCAGACCTTAAGCACGAGGCGGACTTGAAGCTCGAGCAAGCGGACGATGAGGGGAACGATGCTGTGACCCAGTCGTTGAAATCTATCGAGGACCTTCAACTGCAGCTTGACCAGGTTTGTATGTTGGCGCGCGGTTTCTGGGACCCCATTGGGTGTTGGGCCATGCAGGTACATCTCTTCACACGTTGGGGGCATGTTTGTCTGGGCCCACTGTAGCGATGGATGTCCTCCGTCCTCATTATCGTGCCATCGTTGGTACTGGGTGCAGATCAATGATGAGGCCAGCGAAGCAGTGCTGGAGGTTGAGAAAGAGTTCAACAAGAAGCGGCGACCCGTGTTTGAGCATCGCAACCTCATCATCAGCAGAATCCCGCGTTTCTGGAGCACCACCCTGCTCAATCACCGCATCATACGACAAATGGTCACCGAACATGACAGTGATTGCCTGGACTTCTGCACACAGGTCAGGCTGCAATGAGTAGCCTGTTTCTAAGGAAGCTGGCCCGGAAGCACCCTGTCAGCCTGCCACGCAAGTAGCCAGGGTGCATACAGCGGGCTGCCACATTGTGGGTGGTGCAGCATACAACACAGTGGCAATTAGCAATTGCTGCTTGTGTTGCTCGGTGCCCTACAGCTTGACGTGGAGGATTCTGAGGACATCAAGTCCGGATACAGCATCACGTTCACGTTTGCACCAGACAACCCTTTCTTTTCAGAAGCGCAGCTTACAAAGGTGAGCCTGAGCTAAGAGACACAGCAGATGTGATAAGCATATAGAGTGGAGTGGGTCGGCAGGTTGGCAGCCACAACCAGCATGAGCCAACCAGGAGCCCTGTACAAAGCAAGGTAGAAGAGTAGCAGCAGGGCTCCAGTGCTTGACAAGCTGTGTGAACCAGGCTTCCTGCGACACAACAGATGCAACAGCCACAGTGTACCATACACTACCGAAGCCACTGTGTTCATCCATGTAGCTGAGGTTAGGATCAGCACAGACGCAGGACACTGGAGCAACCAGCTGACAGGCACATGTGCCAGAGGGTCTTGGGCTTCAGTGCATAGCATGCTGTGAGTCATGGCATGCAGCAGCCTTACACATGCTGTTTGTGCATGCAGCGGTTTGTTTACTCGGAAGATGGCACACTAGACATCCAAGGCACAGTGCCCACCTGGGCAGAAGGCATGGTGAGCGGCCACAGGCAGAGCAGGCTGTGAAAGGAACCGTGGGCAGCAATAGCATCAGCAAGGACAGCGGCAGAGGCACAAGCAGCACCAGCAGCAGCAGCAGCAGCAGCAGGGCCAGAAGCTACAGGGGCAGTGGCAAAGGTGCAGTGGCAGGGAAGTAAGTGAGAGGCCCTGGACTGCTGTCAGCAGCGCTCATTATGCAGGCGGGTACGTAGGTAGGTATGCAGGTAGGTAGGTTGGTAGGGCTGCAGCAGCCAAGGGAGGCTCCAATATGCCAGGCAGCCAGTGTACCAGGTGACCAGGGCTGGCCATGCTCAGCGGCCATGTGTAGCATGCCAGAGGGTGCTGGGTAAGCAAGGTGCAGGGTCCAGGGCCACAGCAGGCAGCGCCCCTCCAGCCAAGAGTAGGTAGGGTCACAAACCAGCTCCTACCCGCCACCAGCTTTGGGTTGCCATGCTGGCCCTGACTACCCCTTCATGCAGCCTGCTTCTCACCTTGACTCTACAGCAATGAAGCAACCCCTGCACCAGACACTCTGGTACTCCCCCCCAGAGTGACCCATGAGTGACCCCCTGAGTACCCATGTTGAACTAGCTATGTTGCGCTGTACTCCCCTCCTGAGTGAAGCAGCAGCCCCTAAAGAGAGTGAAGCAGCAGCAGCCTCCCCCCGGCCCCCCCCCCCTCAACAAGCTAGCGCATGATGGGGCATGGCAGCATGATGGGACATGGGACATGGCAGCTATTGAAGAGGAGCCCTGGCAGCTGCAAACACGCCAGCGGCCCTAACCTTATCTATTAGCGACCCTGGTATGGTTCTCATCTGCAGCTTGTATGTGTTGAGTAACCTGGTGTGGTTGAGGCCTAATTAGGCTGTGTCCTGGGTGCTGCAGGGACCCAGTGGTTCGGAGCAGGGCGCAGACGGCAAGCGGGGGCGAGAAGAGCGGGAGTACCGGCTCATGCTGTGGTTTGTAGAGCATGAGAAATTAGAGGTGTGATTGTTAGGCAGCATGGCGTGGCATGCAGCCCATGCAAGCACTGTTAGCTGCAGGCACTGGTTGACAGAGGGTGGTAGAATGACGTGCCAGGGGTTCAGGGGCAGAGCTGAGCAGCAGGTGTGGGTCACATGCCCGAGGGATGCTGCCAATCTGGATGCAAGCAAGGCGGCACCGTGCAAGGTTGGGTAGAGGAGAGGAAAAGGAAGGGAGGGAGGGGGGGAGGGAGGGAGGGGTGCCTGGGTGGGTGGCCAGGGCCTTAAGTGACTGCTTGAGTACGGACGGCAGGGCCAAGCAGTGCCGGTAGCATGAGTATGCCTCTTGTTATTCCTTGCAAGGCCTAGCTTGTTAACTTACATGTGCTTCCTCGCATGCCCGCAGCCGGGCGTGCATGATGAGCTGGCAGACTTGATCAAGGATGAGATCTGGCCCAACCCCTTGCGCTACTTCAACAACGAGGATGAAGGCGATGAGGGCGGCGAGGAGGAGTTGGAGGAGGCAGTGGAGGGGGACATGGCCGGCCTCATGGTGAGGGGGGGTTGCTGGCAGGGTCGGTGGTGGTGGGTGGCCCGGCGACCTGCCAGGGTGCAGGCTGTGAGCAAGCTGGCCATATCTCACTGGGCAGCTCTGCGCCCAGCGCTGCATGGCACCCCTCACACCCAGCCCTGCATGTTACAGGCACTGGTAGCACTCAGGCAATGCCTGCGGCTTGGCTTGATTGACTGGCCCGTAGGTGGAGGGGTGGAGGTGCAGTGGGGCGCTGGGTGCATGACGCTCTCACATACACAGAAAGGTTCCTGACTAGAATATGCCTGATTTTGCCGTTCTCCCATTAACGCCCTTCAACCCGCACACCTCCTTTCATACACAGAGAGGTTTGGGGTTGATTTGGTATTGTAAGGGGTATCGTTGGAGAGGTTTGGGGTTGATTTGGTATTGTAAGGGAGCCAGGCAAGCTCACGGCGCTGGTCTCTTGGCCTGGGTAGCTGGCCCTGCTGCACCAGGTGGTTGGTGGTGTGCGTGCAGGAGGGCGAGGAGGATGCGGCCTACGACGAGGTGGATGGCTTGGAGGGGGAGTTTGCTGAGGTGCACCGCCCTCCCTGGCCCCCCTCCCGGCCAGCTGCCTGCTGGTGCCTGCCCTGCCTTGGGCCCTGGCATGCTGTGCCCCTCCACCCCTCCACCACACCCTGTCGCTTCTTGTACCAAGGCACCCTCCCACCTGTTGCGGTCCCCTGTGCATGCCTTGTCCACTTTCACCCCACCCACCCCCCTGCTGTCGTCCAGTGCACTATCACTAGGGCCCTCAGTGTCTGCCCCTCTCTCTGTTCCTCAGTCATGCTGTGTGAGCAGGTCATGGGTCGTGGGGTCTGTGGTGCATGCCGACAGCCATGCTGGTTGCCACTGCCCCCCCTGCTGCTGCAGTTCACCCTGGGCCCTCTGCCCCTGCTCATGCGCACCTTGCTGTTGCTGTCCTGGTGCATTGCAGGGCATGGATGGGGGAGAGGGCGGCGTGGCAGGGATAGAGGATGAAGGTGAAGGAGGGGAGGGAGGCGTGGAGGAGGGGGAGGGGGAGCTGGGGCCGGGCGATGGTGATGAGGAGGCTGAGGACGTTTTGTGAGGCCCAGCGGGAGGGGAGCTGGAGACCCTGCAGCCACAGTGGTCGTAGCCACAGCAGCCATCACAGCCGCCACACCTCCATTGCAGCCCCAGCCAGGCTCTGGCTCTGCACAATTCTGGCTCTGGCTCTGGCTCTGGCTCTGGCTCTGGCTCTGCACAATTCTGGCTCTGGCTCTGGTTCTGGCTCTGCACAGCCACGCATGTGATTGGGCTACCCCCTGGGCTGGTTGTGTCACCTGGCCAAGTTTGCATTGGCTTTGCTTCTCCACAGTTTCGTCCATGCAAAGAGTGCATGGCGGGGCTGGGCAGCGGTGGAGGAGGAACAGATTGAAGGCCTGAGGAGGCGCTGTTCAGGCTCGTAGGATCGCCACTGACTGTGCAGTACAGCAGTGTGAAGCGAGGTCTGAGGTGTAGGTGGGCCTGTAGAGGCGGCAGGGGGTTGAGCAGGTAGGGGGTTGCAGAGCCAGGTTACGCCCAGCCTGCCTGGCCTCACAAAGAAGAGGGTGGCATGCAGGCAGGGGAGGCAGGCAGAGCAGGCCCTCTGCTACAAACAGGGCATGACAGGGGCTGGGCAGCTACCACTGCTGTTGTCTGCGTCTGAGGCAGTTTCTGGGACCCCTCTGAGGCAGTCGCTGACCACCCTCGACAGTGCCCAGTGACAGGGACAGCCCCATCGCCATGGGGCGCCCCACGGCTGTGTAACTCCCCCCTTGCCGCACCCCGCCACCTGCCCATAGCTTGTTGACTTGGGTGCTGCATGCATGGGGCGTTTCTTGTGAGACTCAGCTGCCTGGGACCCTATGGGGGGTGGTTTTGGTGTCTTGGCTACTCCTGCGGGAACTGGCTGTCAGCGTCTGGCTTAGCCAGGCTTACACACGCACACACGCATGCTTACACATAGACGAACACGCACATGTTTACACTGGGGTTGATCATCCAAACGTCAGAGCTTGCCATGCCTCCTATGCGACGGTAAAACCTATCTCAACTAGTGAACTTGCATTCGTGGCCGATACCAAACACCGGCCGCATCAGCCTGTCGAAACGTTGGGTGAGGCCGCAGAAGTGAGGGCCCCTGCAGCCAGCAACAGCAGCGCGCAGAGACATCATGTGAGCTGGGGCAGCATAGTGTCACCAGCGCAAGGGCAGGCTACCATCACGAGCCTGATAAGGTCATCAGGGGTGCCTCCTACAACCAGGGTTGTGACTTTGCGTTCTTTCACTTTTGCATTCTTTCATTTTTGCATGAAACCGATGAAATTTCAATACGGCATGAAAACGCAAGGTTGCCGTGAGAGTTTTGACCTGAAACTTTGCACACAACCCTGTTTAACATCTGTCAACCCAATGCAACAATCAAGATACGATTTGGTGCACCACATCCACCAAAAAAATCATAGGCCAGCATGCATACATGCATAACGTGTGCGAGTACAGCTCCTATCCATGCATACTGACCTGATGAGTTACTTGCTGCTGCCCAATACTCCCCCACTATTGCTGTTCATGCATGATGCCATCATTTTGCAGTTTCAGCGTTGCCCATGCAATGCCTCCCCCTACTAAAGGGGTGCACCCTCCACAGGCTGGCTGGCCATCCACTCCTCCCACTGCTCCACATCAGCAGCATCAGCTGCCGAGGGCTGCTCCTGGTGCTTCAAGGCCCGAGTGTTGAAGTACACATAGGCCATTGCCCACATGCGGCCCATGAGCAGACGGTTGCGGCGATCGCTCCAGATGAACACATAGGCCATTGTAGGCTACAACAGTCCCCCACCCAGCTTCATTTAGTGCATGGGTGGAGCAGAGCAGGCAGCCAGGCTGACAGCCCCAGCTTCTGACTCGATGCCACAGCGATTGGTTCGATTCTTGCCATGCCACACCACATGCGCTACCACATGCCGGGCGTCCTTCTCCAGCAGTTTCTGCCCCCTCCGCGCACTTGTGATCATCGTGTCCGCGATGCGCACGCACTCCCTGCTCCGACGACCCAGGGGCGGCAGGGGCGGCCGTCCAGTATAGCGGCACAGCTCGCAGGGCCGGTACCGGCTGGTCAGTGGTCACGCACAGTCGGATGTTGAGCGCCTGCAGCAGTGCACACTCGTTTGATTGATGCACCGCTGCAGGTCGTCCTTTATCCCTATCCTCTGTGGAGCCCCTACAGTCCTCCACAGGAGTGAATGACCGGTGTGTGTCTCAAGCTAGGTCTCTAACCCTAAGAGTCGATAGAGCCCTACCCTACCCTACCCTACCCTACCCTACCCTACCCTACCCTTGAGTTCGCCATACCTCATCACCACACCACTCCTGAACTTATCCTCTGATGTGACGTTCGCAGGCAGCATGCCAGCAGTACGCATCAAGCCATAGATGGCCTGGGTGTCCAGCTTGATGTGGTGCGCCTTGCAGCTGCAGCCGGGTGTGAGCGCAGAGGGGGAGGGGGGGCAATAGGGCCTGGTGTTGCGCTGCCCCCCAAGTGCCTGCCAGTCCGCCCAGTCAGCCTGCCAGCTGACGTGGGCTTCCTCCAGCTGCCTGCTGGTGTCCACAGCATGGCGCAGCAGGCTGCCCATGTTGACCCCCCTCTCCAGCCAGTCCTTGTCCACCCCCCCCCCCCTGACCCAGCCCCAGCAACCTCCGCTGCCTGGCCACCTCATCTCGCATGGCATCCCCTGCACACTCCGCACCACCCAGCTGCGCTGACGCTCCGTCCAGGCTGGACTGCCATCCAAAAGCAGCCCAAGGCGGCGCTGGTGCTCGTGTGAGCCAGCGATGACCCTGGCTCCAGCCAGAGCCACCGCCTGCTCAAACCTTCGGGGGAACAGCTCGGTCAGGCTATCGGCAAAGCTTGTCTCCAGCTTCTGGCCCACGTCGTCAACGGTGTTGGCGTCGTGCTGATAGCGAGGTACAGCGTTGAGCTCGGCGTGGAGACTCGGGTACGCGGCCAACACATCTGCCACAGCTGCGCTCGGCCGAGACTGCATTTTTGAAGGGGGCAGACCGCGGCCGAGCTGCAGGTACAGGTTGCGCTCCGCCAAGTTCGGGATGACCGCGTCCTCAGCTGGGATGTCCTCGAAGGCCTCCTGGCCGTCCGCAAGTACAGTGACGCGTGTGAACCAGCCGCGCACCATGAGGCCCGACAGCAAGCTGGCGAGCAGCGCCCTCTTGCTGCAGGCCTCCACCCAAAGCACAAGCTGCTCAACAAGCCGCGCCTCGACCACTTCGGACGCCACGACCGCGACCGCCTCTAACCCCGCAGCGGACACACCCCTCATCACGGTGTGCATTTTGCACTTCTTGGCGTGCCATGTGTTATTATGGTTGCGGGCCCAGTGCGCTTCACCGTTGGCTGCATTTGCTTTGTAAATCGCTATTTGCTCTTTGATTTCCTGGTTTTTCTTCAAGTTACACCCAGAAACTAAAACACGGAATCAGAACACTTTTTCGAAGTAAAGCTAGCCGTGATTAACACAGCCCACTTGACGAGGGCGGCGCTCGCGAGCGTGCGATGACCAGCCTGGTCCTGCAGGGCAGCAATTCTTTCCTCACTTCACGGCCTCAGTGCCATGTTCTAGTATCTTTCCGACCAAGGGCTTCCCGGCCTGGACGCAGCTCCCGACGCGGCCCGCTCGCAGTATCGGCAATTCTGCTGAGTCCGGAGCGTTCCAAAGCGAGCGGTAGCGTCAGTCAGGATGAGAGCACAAGCAGCCAGCTGCAGCAATCGCCACTAGTCCCGACTCATTTT
This sequence comes from Haematococcus lacustris, assembly GCA_030144725.1. Lineage (NCBI taxonomy): Eukaryota > Viridiplantae > Chlorophyta > Chlorophyceae > Chlamydomonadales > Haematococcaceae > Haematococcus > Haematococcus lacustris. The sequence continues at coordinate 2,806,216 of JASKMD010000028.1, read as the reverse complement.
TGCTGGAACGGAGGAGGCAGCGGCGTAGAGATATGGGGTAAGCTAGTGGTTGGCACACAGGTAAACGCTTATTGTTGGGAGCGAGGTTTTGAGAACGTTTCGTGCGAGCAGGTAGCTGGAACAATTGGGAGCGCCCGGTCAAGATGCATTGCCCTGGGGAGGGACTGCCGCATAGAGCCATCATTCCGATGCCACTCGGGGGTGTGGAGGTAGGAAGATTTGTGCTGAGATACTCCGACAAATATGCAAAGTATAGTGCGCGCCCGTACTGCGCTGTCTGCAGTTTAAGTACAAAGTTGACGGCGCGTGGCGTATTTCCTTGAAGGAGGAAACCGTCAACAGCAACGAGGTCAGACACAGCTTGCAGTGCACACTGCGGTCAGCAACAACTGGCTTTTCTATGACCCACATTTCTGTTCCTTTCTCGATGCATTGCTGGAAGGCTGCTGCTAATTCGATGCTCGCAGGGCCATTTGAACAATTTCAGGGTGGTTCAACCCACGTTAGACTTTGCCATTGATGCACCTGGAGTGCAGAGCGCCAGCGTTGTGGGTGATTGGGACAACTGGCAGGTGAGGGCCAAGCCTTCAGTGTAGAAATGGCAAGTGAGGCGTGTGAGGACCATCATTGAGCCTCCCCCTTGACCTTCCCCTAGCTGCTATTGCAGCCAACTGGCAAAGGCATGCACCAAGGCAAAGGCATGCACCAGGGAAAGGGCGATGCAGCCTGGCCCCCACCAAGCCTTGCTAGCCAGCTAGCCACCCCTAGCCACCATGCTGCTATTTTTCTAGTCCCCGCTTGCAACCAATCAGCCAGGTTGGCATGGAAGGTATAGAGCAGTCAGGGCAGTAGTGGAGCATGCAGGTAGGCAAGCGCAGTCAGGGCAGCCAAGGGACTCACCTGTTGTGCTCCTTGGACTGGTTTCAGACCAGGCCAGCAGCATATGCAGCCACAGCCATGACAGGCGTCGGGTGCACATATGGCCAGAGTACAGACCCAGGCTGTTGGGCAGGCAGGCAGGCAGTTCCTGGCAGGGATACCTGTCTTGGTGATGCATGCTCAATCCGGGAGCGCGAGGGTTCAGGTCAGCAGGGTCAGCCAGGCCACCCACCAAGGAGGCCTACCTTGGGGCAGCTAGCTGGGCAACGCACCACAGCCGAGCAGGCAGGACAGTGCAGGTGGCCAGAGCTGCTGCCTCCCCAGCAGGTCAACTGTGTCTGGACCAGAGCCAATGCGGGCTGGCTACTGGCTGGGAGCTACAGGGCAGCTGCATGCTGCACTCTTGGAGCAGGGGTGCTGTCTGAGCAGCCTGGCCTGGGCCCCGGCTCTGCTACCAGGCACTGCCACCAACTCCGCACCGCCACCACACCCGCTCTGCCACTGCGCCTGCTCTGCTACCAAGCCTGGGCTGCATGCATATGGCATGGCGTCCTGGCAGCACCATCCAAGGCAGTGGTTGTGGGGCTCTGCATTGCCAGGCAGCCACCTGGCCACCGCATGTGCTTGCATGGCCATGCAACCCATATGCCCGCATGCACATGCAGTACTCCATGCCACTGGAGCGGGACATGCACACCGGCAGCTGGGTGGGCAGCACGCACCTGCGCCCTGGACAGTACTGCTACCAGTACATCCTTGACCAACGGGCAGCACACAATGAGGAGGAGGAAGCGGGCGTGTACCCCGGCAGGGGTGTGGTCAACATGGTGGGTAGGGAGTAAGCTCAGAGCTTGACAAAAGAAGGGAAAAGAGCAGGGAGGGCAGGTCTGAAGCAGCAGCTGGGAGCAGACCTGCAGACTGGGCTCGCTGGGTGTCTCACAGCGGCTTCAGCAGCAGTGGCAGGGGACAGCAGCAGCGGCGGCGGCAGCGGCAGCAGTAGCAGCTCTGTGCTCATGGCTGCCACATGCTGCTTGCCATGCCAAGACCTGGTCCAGCCGCCGAAGCAGCAGCAGCAGCAGCAGCAGTGGCCACATTTGGCTGCTTGCATGCACACCTGCCCCGCTTTGAGCTGTGCAGCCTTGGTGGCCACTGCCTGTGCCTGTGGCTCTCTCACTGTGTGTCCTGACTAGGACCCTAGCAGCCATACCAGGCTAAATGCACCTGCACCATCCTGCCCCTTCCTGCCCAGGCCTGGGCCGTGGAGCAGTCCCTATTCAGGATCTTCTACTGCACAGGCTGGGAGGATGTAGTGCTGCACCACCGCCGGGTTACCCCCACAGGGGACACACAGCCCTGGCAGCAGCTGGTGAGTGAGGCAGGGGCTGGAGCGAGCAGGCTGGGAGGGCAGGGTGTCAGCTGAAGGCAATGTGTGGCAGAGGAGCTGGGTTTGGCAAGGAGGGGAGGGGCAGGTGAGCGGGATGGGGCTGGTGAGGGGGCTGGTCAGGCAGGGTGTCAGGGATGCTGGTATGCAGGTGTCAAGCTGATGGGGAAGTGGCAGCTAGGTCAGTTTTAGGTCCAGGCTGGCTGCTGGGCTAGGTAGCTTCCCACCAGCTGCTAGCTCACTCCTGGCAGTGTGCCCTTGCACGTGACCGCAGCGCATGGTCAGTGCCAGCAGCCGTGGCAATGCCTTGGGCCGCTGGTTCATGGGTGTGGTGGTGCCTGAGGGGGAGGGGGAGATGCTGGACTTCTTCCTCACCAATGGTAAGTGACCCTCCTCTGCGAACCCCCTGACCCTTCCCCTCCCCTCCCCCTGGCAACACCCCCCAGTCCGCTCGCCAGTGATGCCGCCTCTGAAGAGTGACCCATGCTGCATGGGTCATGCTCCACTACCCTTCCCTGTTACACTCTAGCCAGCCGTGACTCACCCTCCCCGCCTTCTCTGAAGAGTCATGTCTGCCTGCCCTCACCTCCCTGCCACACCCCCATGCTGGTCAAGCCCCCCCTCCTTTCTCTCCCCACCTCCCGCTACCCTGGCGTCTGGCCTCCCCCCTTTGCTATGTCTAGTTGCTGTCCCCTCCCCCTGCCCCCTACAGTCACTGTCTGCCCTCCATTCTGAGCCCAGGCAAGACAGGCAGCGAGTTGAAGGAGGACCGGCCCACCGCCAGCAAGGCCAGCATGGGGTCAGTGCGGCCAGGCAGCAGCGGCCGAGGGGACGGGGGCCTGGTCTACACCCTCCCTGTGGCCGCCTCTTTCAAGCTGTCCTGGGGGGCTATCAGGTGTGAGGTGTGGAGTGTGAGGTGTGAGGTCCGCCCCTACAGAAGGAGGGGTGGGGAGATAATGTTCTTAGCGCGGACTTGTATGTCACAGCTCAGCTGGAATTAGGGTCATGGCTTAGGTCGGTGTGTAAGTCAGAACAAGGGTTGTGGCTCAGGTCGATGCGTGAGCTAGATATCTCTCAAAACTCCAAAGCAGTCACAGCTTACTCACAGCCGAGAAGTTGAGACATTCCAGACATCATGCTGTTGGGGGAGGCGTATGCCACAGCTCACCCAGTTGAGGCGCAGGGCTGAGCTTGAAGGAGCAGGGTTGAGGCGCAGGGCTCAGCTTGCGGTGGGAGCTGCTGCAGTAAGGAATGGCAGCATGCAAGGCCCCCCCTCCCTCCTGTGACCTTACACTGGTGTATGCGGTGGTCACCCTCTAGCAGGGTGCTGCTTCAGGATTTGGCCATGGCAGCTGTTCGAGCTTTTCTGCTTCTTAGTGTGGGCAGGCAGGTTGTAGGCATGTGTGTGGTTTACCCTCCCTTCGCTGCTGCCCCTGACCCTGACCAGGACCCTGCGCACTGTCCGCTGCTGCCCGCTGCTGCCCGCAGACCCTTTCCCAGGGGAGCTGAGCCGCGCTACATGCTGGTGTCTGACATTGATGGCACCATGATTGGAGAGCACGGGGACCCGTCCCAGGTACCTCATCTGGGCCCTGCTGCCTGTTTGCCTGCCTGCCTGCCTGCCTGCCTGCCTGCCTGCCTGCCTGCCTGCCTGCCTGCCTGCCTGCCTGCCTGCCTGCCACCAGCCCTCGACTTCCTCGAACAAGTGTGTGAGCAGCAATGCTGTTTCCCTTCTCACAGCACCAGCAACTCGTCATGTCCCTAGCGTTACCCATTGTATTACCTGCCGCGTCATCAACTGTCTGGTGTGGCCCAGGTGTAGTGCCTGTTTAGGTAAGTGCCTGTCTAGGCTGGGGTCATGTTCTCCTCCCATACGTCCTCAGGGGCCCCTGCTGCCGGATCAGGGTGCCTCCCCCCTACCCCCGTGATCCTCTGCTGACCTGCCCCCACTGGAGACCTGCCCTCACTGGGTGCACAGTGAGCTCAGGAAGCTGCCCTCACTGCCACCTACTGGTTGTGCAGTACGCGTCATCACGGAGGTTCCGAGAATACTGGGAGAATGGACCTGCCCTGGCTGGCAGCCTGCTGGTGTACAACACTGGCCGCAGCATGGGGCAGGTGCGGGCAGCGCAGCAGCAGGAGATGCTAGGGGGTAGGGGAGGGGGGAGGGGAGGGTGGGGCGGGGCAGGGCAGGGCAGGGTGAGTTCGGGGATGTGGATGTGATGGGCTGCACACATTGTTTTGTATGGACCTGAGGTGTACTGCTTTGTATAGCCTGCTTGTACTGCTGTGCTATTGCCAGGTGCGGGAGATGCTGAAGAATGTTCCTGATGTGGCCACCCCTGACGCCATGATTGTGGCGGTGGGCACCAAGGTGTTCCTCAACATGGACGAGGTGGGGCAGGGCAGCAGGGGCAAGGGTGATGAAGCAGGCTGGGGGTGGCAGAGGTGGGTCAGCAGGGCAGCAGGGCTAGGGCCAGGAAGCAGGCTGGGTCCACGCAGGCCTGTACTGGGCAGCTGCGGCCGGGGCTGTTGGGCCTGGTGGTGCGGGGCAACAGCAATGCAAGGGAGGTGCGGGCTTGGATTGGAAGGATTGGCCAGCATCACCACACGCCAAGAGGGCTGCTCCACCACTGTTTGGCTCAGCCCCTGCTGCTGTGCCTGCTCCTGTGGAGCTGCCTTGGCATAAGCCCTTGCCTGTCCCTCACCCACCCCCTTCCTTCCCTGTCACCTCCTTGGCCTCCCCTTGCTGCATAACCTGCTTTACCACTGGAGTTGGATCTCCCATACTCTGCTCCCCAACACACCTGCACACTGCCAGCCATGGGTAAATGCCGGGTGACTGCTGATCCTGCTGATGCTGCTGCCCCGCCCTGCTGTCCTCTACTTGCACACCTGCGCCCTTCCACCTACCCCTACAGCCTGCTGCTGCTGCTGCTGCTGCTGCTGCTGCTGCTGCTGCTGCTGCTGCTGCTGCTGCTGCTGCTGCCGCTGCTGCCACGCTGCCCTGCCTCCCCCTACCCGTCCACCTGCACCCTCTCATCTGCCCCCACAGCCTGCTGCTGTTCCCGCCTGGCTGTGGGCAGGTGGGTCGGGCACGCACCAATGGCCAGAACTGGGTGGAGGACCAAGAGTGGACCCGGCAGCTGGATGTGGGCTGGAACCTGGCGGTGGTGCGCAAGCATGGCCGCAAGCTCATGGAGCAGTACGCGGACAGCGGCAGACTGTCGGTGAGGCCCCTTAACACAACAGCCGCGGGGGAGGAGCATGCTGCCAGTGCCCATGCCTGGGAAGGAGCAGGGTCAGTGACTATGCTTGAGGATGTAAGGGGCTGCTGCTACTGCTACTGCTTCTACCCACTGCCTATGATGGGATACAGCACCTGGTGCAGTGCTTGCCTGGGATACAGTCTTGTTGGACGCTTGCTGCTGCTTAGCACGCGCTGCACATACCCTCAACCCCCCTCCTCCTCTCTCATCCTGCCTCCTCCTTCGCCCCCTTGCCCCGCACCCCGCTCCTTTCCACTCCCCTCCGCTCCCCTCCCACCCCCCTCCCCTCCCCCCCTACCCCGCTCCCCCTTTGCGGCCACCTGTCTCCTCCTTTGTCTTCAAGGCTGTGTCCAGGGTCATGCATGGTCCTGCTTGCTGCTCCCCTGCCAGGTGCTGGACGATGGCAGTGAGCACCAGCACCGCTTCTCCCTGTCAGCGGACATCAGCATCGCAGAGCACGTGATGCGCACGCTGGTGGACAACTGCAAGCGGGAGGGGTTGGAGGTGAGGGTGCTGCGGGGGGTTGGAGAGGGGGAGGGACAAGGAGGTGAAAAGGGCAGGGTGGCGACTACAGGGACAGAAGGAGAGGGAGGGGGCCCACTGTCCCTCGCTTGGCCCCTCAGCACTTGACCTCCTTCATCTGACATGGAGGGTTGCGGGGGCTGAAGGGGGTGTGATGGAGGGGGGTGGGGGGGCCATGGTAGGAGTTGAAGGGAAGGAGGGAGGGAGGGTGCCCTTTTCCTCCCCTGCCCCTCGATTCTCTCCTCTCCTCTCCTGGTCTCGCTCCACGCTCCTCTTTCATCTTTCCTGGTCTCCACCTTTCCTGGTCTCACTCGACGTTTTTTCTGCACCTGGTGCCCAGGCCTTATGCCACCGCCCACTTGCTGGCGACCTTGAAGCCTGGCTGCCGTCCAGCTGCCCCTCAACAGCTCAGAGCACAGCACAGCTCAGCAACCCCATCTGACCCTGGCTGCTGCATGACCCTGAGTGAAATAGGAGGTTAGGAGCACTGGTCTAGCTAGGGGGGCTGGTTGCTTTTGAGGTACCCTGTCAGGGGAGGGGCTGGTTGCTTGTGAGGCACCCTGTGCTGCATACCACAGCTGCACCCCAACAAGCCCGCAACCCCACCGCGGCTGCAGGTCAGAGTCATCGCTAGTGGGGTGGGCTCGCACCGCTATGTGGACTGCGTGCCCATGGCAGCCGGTGAGTGCCTGTTGCCCCACCCTTGGCCTCCGGCCCCACCCCCCTTAGCACCTTCAGCCTGATCTCACCACCCTGCCCTCAGGCATCAGGTCAGGCAGCCCACTGCTGATGCCTCCTGCACCTTCAATGGCTGTCCATGTCAAAATGGAACCTCCTCTACCTAGGCAGGCCTGCTCCAGCTGCTGCTGCTGCTGCTGCCATCAATACTGCTGCCTCCCCGCTGCTGCCACAGTTGCAACTGCTGTTGCCAGTGCTGCACCCAGCCTGTAGTGCTGCATGGTGGTGCAGGCAAGGAGAAGGCGCTGCAGTTCCTGAGAGCCAAGTACGACATCCCCGAGCACTTTGTGTGCGCTGCGGGTGACAGTGGCAACGACATCCTGATGCTGGAGGGGGACCACCCGGCCATCGTGGTGGGCAATGCACAAGTGAGGGACTGGTACGGGACAAGGGCGGCTGGGTCAAGTGTGGGGGGGTTTGGAGTGGTTTGGGATGGGGGCGGGCGGGGGGGATAAAGTATGGGGAGGGTAGGAGGCTGTCAGTTGAAATTGGGAGAGCAGGTGGGTGGGGTGAGGGAATGAGAAGGGGAAGAAGTGAGTGCCAAGTAGTTGAGCTGAACCAGGCCGGCTGGGGGGTCTGCTGATTCCTGTTCTTTTGCTACTGCCATGCACTGCTAGGCAAGCTATTGACAGCAGTCATGCTCTTGTCTGCTCCTGTGTGCTTCTACATGACTGACTACCTGCCTCCTGCCTGCCTGCTCCTGCGTTTTAGGGTCAGGATAAGCAGCACCACCAGCACAAGCTCTACTTCAGCAGGCAAACCAGGCTGGCAGCTTAGCTCAGCAATGTTAACTCGCGCATGCCAGTTTCGCGCATGCCAGCCCACCTCACGGCAGCCTGCTTGTTGTCTGCTTGCCTGCAGACGGAGCTGATATCCTGGATGGTCCGCCAACCTCAGACCGGCAAGGTGCTCCTTGCGGAGGCCTTCTATGCTGATGGCATTATGGAGGGGCTAGCTCGCCACGGCCTGTTCTGAACATGCCGTGGTGCTGGCACTCTCGCGCCCGCTGTCATCAGCTGCCTGCTCTGGAGCATGGCAGGCAATGTGAGACTGACCCAGGACAGGCTGGCTGGCTGGCTGGCTGGCTGGCTGGTTGGCCAGGCCTAGTGTCAGCTCCAGCTGATGACTAGATGACCACAGTGGGCTGGCTGGTGGGCTCATCTTGGTGACGCAAACACAGCCCTGTGGGGGTAATGCATTTGTCCCTGGCTGCACCTGCTGCTGCCATCAGCTGGCTTGGCTGGTGTGAGCACTCTACCGACTGTTGGATGGGCATTAACATCACAGAGGCTGGCTGCTCAGCAGCAGCCAGATGCATAAATGAGCTTGGCGCTGTACAAGAGCGGGGCAAGGAGGTTGCACAGCAACTGGCGAGCATGCAGTGCCATATGCATGCGGTGCCCATGTTCGATTTCTGACACTGACGCCTGCTGCTCACGAATGACAACATGCATTGTCGCTTGCAAAATTTTCGTGAGAGCAGGTGTGGACTGCTCCTCGCCCTTGCCCTAACTTGCATTGTTCAAATTGACGCGTAGAAAGACATGCCATGCCATGACGCACGCATATGCACATCATGCAGCATGTTTGTGTCGCAGCGCTAGGGTGTAATGGGTGTCGACACCTGCTTGGTATGTTGGTCATGGTTGACTTCTCATTCTACTTTTGCGATCCATGCCATAAGTGGCAGATTTGGGTCGATTGGTGCTAGGACATGTGCTGTTGAGCCACTTTGTTGGACCCTATGTAATGCTGACCCACATAGCCTAAGATTCAACCGAAAAGGAAGTGGGCCGGAGGGGTGACCAGTGCCCTCCACCTACATTGGGCTAGCTGGGTGAGTCCAGCGTCGCCGCTTGGCGTCAGCGTACCTATTATCGCTCTTCATGTCTAAACCCAAGCTAATTCTTGTCGAATAACGTCATCTGCACAGCACCATGGGTGCTTGCATGCTGAAATTTGCTCGCCGTCGCCGAAACTCTGTTTACTACCCATCTCTTTAAAAACGCATGGGTTACTTCTAAGAGCATCCACGACCTAGGCCGCTCTGCGGGTCCCAGTCGCAATGGCCGATCCCAATGCGGGCGCAATCGTGGTGGTGGAGGGCGCCCAACCCCAGACATCCACCGCCATCGTCCCTGTGGGCGATGTTCGCACAGCGGGCTTTGACCTCAACGAGATCAAGAAATTGGCCACCCAGACAAAGGCCATCGGTGTCATTATGCCGCCTCCTGACATCCGAGCAATCGTTGACAAGACTGCAAGTTTTGTCGCAAAACATGGTGTGGCATTGCTGGGGAGCAATACAGGGCGTGTGCATGCAAAGAGGCGATGCAGCGACAAGACACAGCCATAAATTGTTGCAGGCCCCGAGTTTGAGAAGCGCATTCTCGCAAATGAGCGGAGCAATGTCAAGTTCAACTTTTTGCAGCCCACTGACCCATACCATGCATACTATCAGATGCGGGTTAGTGCAATGCGGCATGCGCTGTTCAGCATGTCAGGACCACCACTGGGACACCACTGAACAGCACCACTGCTGCTGCTGACTACGATGCAGATCAAGTTTTTCAGCTCTGATGGAGACACAGCAAAAGACACAACTGGAGGGGTGGCAGCTGCTGCAGCTGAGCTTGAAAGAGCCACCCTGGCAGGTCCCCAAGTCATTCCGCATGCATTGGCAAAGCTGGAAAAGCCGGAAGACGAGATGTACACGGTTGGTGCACACGCAGCAGGTGCACTGTGAGGCCCAGGGTCACACCTCACTCAGCCCACGGGGTGTGACATTGCAGCATCAACAACCACCAGCTTGGACGCAATACTGCATGACAGTGCCATGGAGCAGCTGTACGCCATGGATGCTGCCTCTAGTGTGCTTGTGCCATGGCAAGTGAGGCGAAACCCTTGCAGCATGCAAGCAGCACTCCACAGCTTCAGCAGCTGCTGCACGGAAGCCACTGAGCTCAACATTTAGCCAGCACCTCAGCTGAGCCCAACGCAGCTAGCAATCAGGCTGGGCTTCAAGCTCAGCGCCACAGAGGGACGACAGGGTAATGATGGCTGCTGAGGCCTAAGCAGGCAGTCTTGGCAGGCAGCTGGCTAGCAGCTGAGGGGTGAGCTGGGTTGCCAGTAAGCCTGCTGTGTGCCGCTGCATGCAAGGCACACAGGCTGGGCCAAAGCTGTGGCACAGACCAGCAGACCACAGCTAGAGTCAGAGGCTGGGGAGCAGCCGTAGCTAAGGCTGGAGGTCTGGGAGCAGCCACAGAGTGGGAGGACCAGCCAGCGGGCCTACAGCAGGCCTGCAGGTGTCAGCCTCACTGCAGTGCTTGGGCCATGTTTCCATTGCAGGCCAGATTCGGTGCGGCAGGTCAGCCAGACTACCACTGCCAGACTGCTGTGACCAACTGCAGCTGGCAGCTGCAGTTGCTGCTGCTAGTGCAGCTGGCAGCTGCAGGCAGTGCTGAGGTGTGAGGGGTGGAATGCGCAGGTGCATGTGCCTGAGGGGCTGACTGCCCTGGAGCTGGACCTCATCCGTCTAACCGCACAGTTTGTGGCGCGCAATGGCAAAAACTTCCTGACAGGTGCACCCCCCACAGCCTCCAACTTCCGCGCAGCTACCGCACACAGACCCCCCAGCCCCTCCCTGCCCCTCCCCAGCGTCCTCAGCTGTCCTCAGCTGCTGGGCTGCTAGGGAAGAAATGGCTGAGGGCATGTGGAGACTGAGGCTTGTGGCAGCCAGTCGTGCTAAGGCTTGGGATTAGGCTCCAGTGGAAAACACCTCTGGCCTGCCTGGCTGGTGATCAGGGCTCAGGGCACTGGGTGGAAGACAGGCAGCAATGGCCTTGATACTCACACCTGTAAGACAGAGCAGATGACAGCATGACTGTTTGGACTGAGCTGCGAGCAGTCCAGCAGGCCCCATGCAGTCATATGCATCCATACATGTGAGCTGTTTAGCGGGCCCCATGTAGCCCCATGCAGCCCCATGCAGCCCCATGCAGCCACAGGCCACCAGGGTGGTGCAGCCTGAGGATGGCCTGAGGGTGGCCTTTGCAGCCCAGTGAGGTGCATGAGAAGTGGCATGCGCGGCAAGCAGCCGGCGGTCTGTCATCAGCCTGCTGCTGCACTGCTGTCCACCAGGGCAGCTAGGTATGCGTGCTCAATGCTTGGTCAAGGCAGGTGATGAATGTTGCTGGGGCGGGTGGGGCGGGGTGTGGTGGGGTGGCATTCTGCCTAGAGCTCAAGGGTGGATGGTGTAAGGTGCCTGGTGCATGTGGGTGCTGGCTGCAGGGCTGTCCTCCCGGGAGCACACCAACCCTCAGTTTGCATTCCTTAAGCCCACTCACAGCTTGTTTGGCTTCTTCACGCTGCTGTGCGACGCCTACTCCCGTGTGCTCATGCCGCCCAAGGGCACCAAGGACAGGCTGGCCAAGGACGCCGGGGACCTGTGAGTCTCAAGGGTCGTCAGTGCCTGCCTGCCTGCCTGCCTGCCTGCCTGCCTGCCTGCCTGGCCCTGTTGGGTGGCAACTGTGAGACAAAAGTCCGCCGTGGCCTGCAAAATTGAGCTGGTTGCTTGGGCTGCAGAGGCAGCTGAGGCAGTTCAGACCTACCTGACTGATCAGACACAGCTCCAACACCTGCGGCAGCATTCTTGCCTGGCGGTTGTGACAGTTGACTGTCCCCTGGCCCCTGGGCTGCAGGGCCGCTCTGCTGGAGCGCTGTGCGAAGCGCTTGGAATGGGAGAAGGTGCGGGAGAGGGAGCTGAAGGATGCGGCGGATGAGGCTGAGCGGGAACGCCTTGCCTACCAGGCCATTGACTGGTGAGCTCGCAGCCCAACGCCCTGCTGACCAGGGATGACTTTCACTCAGAGAGCCCGCCAGGAGAGGAAGAAGGCAGGCAGCCACCCATCCATCAGGAATGGCTTGAAGAATCTAAATCAACAACAATGTCATTAACATAAAGGGAGACGTTACCACCTAGGTATAGCCTGCTTCAACCACCCACCTGAGCATGCCAGTATATAGCTGTTGGTGTGGCTCATTGCCTACACCTGTCTGCCTCCATGCATCATGGGCGTTCATTCTTGCCGCTCCCTGAAGCAGCTGGGGTGTTGAGTTGTGTATCCCTTAACCGCTTCCCCTCTACTTCGTGGGCTTGCGTGCGGGCTGCAGCACTGCCATGGCACCTGCTGCTGCACATGGCTCTGCGCCGCCTGCTGCCCGGCCTGCTGGCTGTTCCTGGACCTCACTGTGGCTGCCTGCGCCACCTCACGGTTGGGGTCGAGGGGTGAGGGTCAGCATGGCCATGATGCACTGCTCCACCTCAGGCATGAGTTTGTGGTGGTGGACACCATTGAGTTCTTTGACGACGAGGATGAGGAGCTGCCACCGCCTCTGACCATCAAGGACATCATTGCCATGACTAAGGCCCAGGTGTTTGGGCAGCAGGAGGAGGGTACAGAGACCGCACCCGCTGATACACCGGTGAGTCCATGGCGGGTCACTGGTGTGAGGGCTAGGTGTCGTAATGCCACGCAGCAGCTTTCCTGCATGGCCACATCATCATCATCAGGAGCAGCAGCAGCTGCATTCTGGTATGTGCCATATGTGTCTTATGTGTATTTATCTTATGTGTCGTTACATGGCAACCAAAGACTCACACACTGAGGCTAAGGCTTGCTTAACACGGGCACGCCAGGCCTCAGGGTTCACGCACACCCCACACCACCCCTTGCCTGCTACGTCAACAACCTACATGCATTCCTACAGTGCAAAAGACCAAAGACGTTATCAGTTTAGGCTTGCTGGTTCCGGCACACCCCACACCACCCCTTGCCTGCTACGCCAACAACCTGCACATGGTCACTGCATGTGATGCGCTGGCTTAGGCTACCGGCCAGGCAGCTCTAAAGGCACCCATAGCATGATGTCCCCTGCCACCTAAGACAAGGCAGCCTGGCATAGACTGCACCGCATGCAGTACCCCTCATCATGGAATGCAGCAAAGGTGCACTCCTGTGTATTCAGAGTGCTGCCCAGCCCAGGACTACCGCCCTGTCTGTACCGCTCCATGGGGCACTGCTATGCTCTGCTGCAGCAAACAGCTGTGTCTATAAAATCTAGCCTGAACACTACTTGAACGCCCGACTGTGATCCCGACCCTACGTCACAGCATTTGTGCACCCTCACCCTGACTCAGACTTGGACCTCTACTGATGACCTTGGTTGTAGCTGTCGCCCCGGCATTGAGTCAAACCCCGTTCCTGCCTCTGCGCCCTGCCTTGTCTCACAGGCCGTCCCTGCTGCTGCTGTGGCCATGACGCAAGAAGAGAAAGAGATGGTGGCGGCAGCTGCAGCAGCTGAGGAGCAGCCGCCGCAGCCAGAGCCAGAGGCGGTGAGGCGGGCTGATTGCCGGTGACTTCCTGACATAGCGGGGTCATGTAGTTCAGAACATCCCTCTTTTGCGAGAGGTCAGGGGATCGACCCCCTCCAGGGTGCCAGATAGAGAGGCAGACAGACAGGCAAGCAGGCAGGCAGAAAGCACAGACAAGAAGGCAGTGCCTCCCTGACAGACAACCTCTCACCCTCCTGCTGCTTACCCTCCCCTGCTTACACGGGGCACCTGCCCGCCTGCCTGCACCCTGACCCGCCTGTGTGTGCAGCTTTGAGCAGCTGTGCTGTGCTGCCGTGTCAGTGCCTTTGTCAGGCGCTGTGCTGTTGAGGGCTGCTAGGGCTGCTGCCACCTCACTGAGGCTCCCTGACCTGCCTGTGTGTGCAGCCTCCGCCCCTGCCTCCCGCTGCAACGATCACCACGGCGCCGGAGACGGAAGAAATTCAGATGGAGGAGATGGAGATGGACATGGAGGACGAAGAGGAGGGGTAAGTGAGCTCAATCCCCACAGGCCCTTGCGCAACTCTTCACAACACCTTTTGCATTAGCCCCTCTTGTGATTGTGGAGCCTACCTCTTGCCCCTCACTCCTGTCCCTGCCCCTGCTCTCACCACTGCCCTGGCCCTGCCCTGGCCCCTGCCCTGCCGCTGCCCTGGATCCTGCTCTCACCACTGCCCTGGCCCTGCCCTGGCCCCTGCCCTGCCGCTGCCCTGGATCCTGCTCTCACCACTGCCCTGGCCCTGCCCTGGCCCCTGCCCTGCCGCTGCCCTGGATCCTGCTCTCACCACTGCCCTGGCCCTGCCCTGGCCCCTGCCCTGCCGCTGCCCTGGATCCTGCTCTCACCACTGCCCTGGCCCTGCCCTGGCCCCTGCCCTGCCGCTGCCCTGGATCCTGCTCTCACCACTGCCCTGGCCCTGCCCTGGCCCCTGCCCTGCCGCTGCCCTGGATCCTGCTCTCACCACTGCCCTGGCCCTGCCCTGGCCCCTGCCCTGCCGCTGCCCTGGATCCTGCTCTCACCACTGCCCTGGCCCTGCCCTGGCCCCTGCCCTGCCGCTGCCCTGGATCCTGCTCTCACCACTGCCCTGGCCCTGCCCTGGCCCCTGCCCTGCCGCTGCCCTGGATCCTGCTCTCACCACTGCCCTGGCCCTGCCCTGGCCCCTGCCCTGCCGCTGCCCTGGATCCTGCTCTCACCACTGCCCTGGCCCTGCCCTGGCCCCTGCCCTGCCGCTGCCCTGGATCCTGCTCTCACCACTGCCCTGGCCCTGCCCTGGCCCCTGCCCTGCCGCTGCCCTGGATCCTGCTCTCACCACTGCCCTGGCCCTGCCCTGGCCCCTGCCCTGCCGCTGCCCTGGATCCTGCTCTCACCACTGCCCTGGCCCTGCCCTGGCCCCTGCCCTGCCGCTGCCCTGGATCCTGCTCTCACCACTGCCCTGGCCCTGCCCTGGCCCCTGCCCTGCCGCTGCCCTGGATCCTGCTCTCACCACTGCCCTGGCCCTGCCCTGGCCCCTGCCCTGCCGCTGCCCTGGATCCTGCTCTCACCACTGCCCTGGCCCTGCCCTGGCCCCTGCCCTGCCGCTGCCCTGGATCCTGCTCTCACCACTGCCCTGGCCCTGCCCTGGCCCCTGCCCTGCCGCTGCCCTGGATCCTGCTCTCACCACTGCCCTGGCCCTGCCCTGGCCCCTGCCCTGCCGCTGCCCTGGATCCTGCTCTCACCACTGCCCTGGCCCTGCCCTGGCCCCTGCCCTGCCGCTGCCCTGGATCCTGCTCTCACCACTGCCCTGGCCCTGCCCTGGCCACTGCCCTGCCGCTGCCCTGGATCCTGCTCTCACCACTGCCCTGGCCCTGCCCTGGCCCCTGCCCTGCCGCTGCCCTGGATCCTGCTCTCACCACTGCCCTGGCCCTGCCCTGGCCCCTGCCCTGCCGCTGCCCTGGATCCTGCTCTCACCACTGCCCTGGCCCTGCCCTGGCCCCTGCCCTGCCGCTGCCCTGGATCCTGCTCTCACCACTGCCCTGGCCCTGCCCTGGCCCCTGCCCTGCCGCTGCCCTGGATCCTGCTCTCACCACTGCCCTGGCCCTGCCCTGGCCCCTGCCCTGCCGCTGCCCTGGATCCTGCTCTCACCACTGCCCTGGCCCTGCCCTGGCCCCTGCCCTGCCGCTGCCCTGGATCCTGCTCTCACCACTGCCCTGGCCCTGCCCTGGCCCCTGCCCTGCCGCTGCCCTGGATCCTGCTCTCACCACTGCCCTGGCCCTGCCCTGGCCCCTGCCCTGCCGCTGCCCTGGATCCTGCTCTCACCACTGCCCTGGCCCTGCCCTGGCCCCTGCCCTGCCGCTGCCCTGGATCCTGCTCTCACCACTGCCCTGGCCCTGCCCTGGCCCCTGCCCTGCCGCTGCCCTGGATCCTGCTCTCACCACTGCCCTGGCCCTGCCCTGGCCCCTGCCCTGCCGCTGCCCTGGATCCTGCTCTCACCACTGCCCTGGCCCTGCCCTGGCCCCTGCCCTGCCGCTGCCCTGGATCCTGCTCTCACCACTGCCCTGGCCCTGCCCTGGCCACTGCCCTGCCGCTGCCCTGGATCCTGCTCTCACCACTGCCCTGGCCCTGCCCTGGCCCCTGCCCTGCCGCTGCCCTGGATCCTGCTCTCACCACTGCCCTGGCCCTGCCCTGGCCACTGCCCTGCCGCTGCCCTGGATCCTGCTCTCACCACTGCCCTGGCCCTGCCCTGGCCACTGCCCTGCCGCTGCCCTGGATCCTGCTCTCACCACTGCCCTGGCCCTGCCCTGGCCCCTGCCCTGCCGCTGCCCTGGATCCTGCTCTCACCACTGCCCTGGCCCTGCCCTGGCCCCTGCCCTGCCGCTGCCCTGGATCCTGCTCTCACCACTGCCCTGGCCCTGCCCTGGCCCCTGCCCTGCCGCTGCCCTGGATCCTGCTCTCACCACTGCCCTGGCCCTGCCCTGGCCCCTGCCCTGCCGCTGCCCTGGATCCTGCTCTCACCACTGCCCTGGCCCTGCCCTGGCCCCTGCCCTGCCGCTGCCCTGGATCCTGCTCTCACCACTGCCCTGGCCCTGCCCTGGCCCCTGCCCTGCCGCTGCCCTGGATCCTGCTCTCACCACTGCCCTGGCCCTGCCCTGGCCCCTGCCCTGCCGCTGCCCTGGATCCTGCTCTCACCACTGCCCTGGCCCTGCCCTGGCCCCTGCCCTGCCGCTGCCCTGGATCCTGCTCTCACCACTGCCCTGGCCCTGCCCTGGCCCCTGCCCTGCCGCTGCCCTGGATCCTGCTCTCACCACTGCCCTGGCCCTGCCCTGGCCCCTGCCCTGCCGCTGCCCTGGATCCTGCTCTCACCACTGCCCTGGCCCTGCCCTGGCCCCTGCCCTGCCGCTGCCCTGGATCCTGCTCTCACCACTGCCCTGGCCCTGCCCTGGCCCCTGCCCTGCCGCTGCCCTGGATCCTGCTCTCACCACTGCCCTGGCCCTGCCCTGGCCCCTGCCCTGCCGCTGCCCTGGATCCTGCTCTCACCACTGCCCTGGCCCTGCCCTGGCCACTGCCCTGCCGCTGCCCTGGATCCTGCTCTCACCACTGCCCTGGCCCTGCCCTGGCCCCTGCCCTGCCCCTGCCCTGGATCCTGCTCTCACCACTGCCCTGGCCCTGCCCTGGCCTCTGCACACCCGTAGGCCTATCAAAGTGGTCAAGAACTATGTGCGCCCTGCCGCTGGCCGCCTGGCATATGCCGGAGGCGTGCCGTATGACCCCACCAAGTTTGCGGTGAGGGGGGGCTGGCATCAGCAGCACAGCACAGCACAGCACAGCATGTGAAGGTGCAGGCATGCAGCCCTCCCACTGCTGCCCAGTGTGTTCTGCCCTGTCTGCCAGGTCATCAGCAGCAGCAGCATTGTCATCATTATCATCACCATTGCCATCATCATCCCTATCATCATCATCATTACATGGCATGGCATGGCATTTGCTTGTCAGCGTCTTCGCGTTTTCAATACATGGCGTTGGTTTGTTGGCGTCGCTACAGTGCGTCATATACCCTCAATACCCATACACTCAATGTGTGTTCCAGGTGTCGCCCATCACTGGCGAGCTCATTGCAGTGGCCGACATGGCTGAGCACATGCGTGTCAGTCTCATAGACCCACGCTGGAAGGAGCAGCGGGAGGCCATGCTCAGCAAGATCAGGTGCGGGGGGCCATGGGAGGGGCAGGACAGGCCCAGGCATGCCAGACCATCCACCACCACCAGCAGCCTGCTGTCGCCGTCCACCACATGCGCCCCTGACCTCATGCTCATGCACACGAACCAGAGCCCCACACGCCACGCCTCGCCCTACCTGTCAGCAGTTTGCTGGTGCAACACGGCTTCAGCCTTGACGGAGCTGCTGCTCAGCACGCCCTGCCCTACCTGCTTTGAGAGCTGTTGGCTGGTGCAGCACGGCTTTGGGCTACCTGCTGTTGGCTGGTGCAGCTGTGTACAGCTTGGGGCTTGCTGCCCCTCCTGCCAGCAGTGGGCTGCTGCCTCACTCCTGAAGGCCTGGAGCAGCCGCACCTCACACCTGCACCTCACACCTGCACCTCACACCTGCACCTCACACCTGCACCTCACACCTGCACACGCCGCCATGGTCCCCAGCTGGACAGGGCGTGACATGACATGTCTTCCCTTGGCAAGGGGCACATCGGGGCACAGCAGGGCGCGACTGTGCTGGCCAGCCTGCCAGCATGCTGCTGCCTCTACCCAACGTGGGACTAGCTGGCTGCCGTGTCACAGCCCACGCTGCTGACCCACCCTGATGCCTCAGGGACCACACCCGGGCCTCAGACGAGGAGATTGGGCGCAACCTGGTGGGCCTGGCTAAGACCCGCCCGGACATCTTTGGTGCGCGCCTGGCTCTGGCCCACCCTGACCACACACCACCTCACCTCACCCACCCCACCACACCCACCCCACCGCACCCACCCCACCGCACCCACCCCACCGCACCCACCCCACCGCACCCACCCCACCGCACCCACCCCATTTGACCGGCGAGTCAGCTGATTGACCGGCGATTCAGCTGAAATTTCGCTGAATTGTGGACCTGAGCCGTAAATTTTGGACGAAGCCAAGTATGGTCGAGCTATGAAATTGAGGGTATGAGCCTGGGCCACGTCACTTTGCGCTAGAAAAATCAAAACTCGCCAAACGAAAAAAAAACACTGGCACCCACCCCACCCCACCCACCCCACCGCACCCACCCCACCGCACCCACCCCACCGCACCCACCCCACCGCACCCACCCCACCGCACCCACCCCACCGCACCCACCCCACCCCACCCACCCCACCCCACCGCACCCACCCCACCGCACCCACCCCACCGCACCCACCCCACCCCACCCACCCCACCGCACCCACCCCACCGCACCCACCCCACCCCACCCACCCCACCGCACCCACCCCACCGCACCCACCCCACCGCACCCACCCCACCCCACCCACCCCACCGCACCCACCCCACCGCACCCACCCCACCGCACCCACCCCACCCCACCCACCCCACCGCACCCACACCACCGCACCCACCCCACCGCACCCACCCCACCGCACCCACCCCACCCCACCCCACCCCACCCAATCGCACCCCACCCCACCCCACCCCACCCCACCCCACCCCACCCCACCCCACCCCACCCCACCCCACCCCACCCCACCCCACCCCACCCCACCCCACCCCACCCCACCCCACCCCACCCCACCCCACCCCACCCCACCCAATCGCACCCCACCCCACCCCACCCCACCCTACCCCACCCCACCCCACCCAATCGCACCCCACCCCACCCCACCCCACCCCACCCCACCCCACCCCACCCCACCCCACCCCACCCCACCCCACCCCACCCCACCCCACCCCACCCCACCCCACCCCACCCCACCCCACCCAATCGCACCCCACCCCACCCCACCCCACCCTACCCCACCCCACCCCACCCAATCGCACCCCACCCCACCCCACCCCACCCCACCCCACCCCACCCCACCCCACCCCACCCCACCCCACCTGACCTCTTACATGCCAGCCCATCCTACCTTACTGGCTACTCTTGCTTCCCCAGATCCCCTCCACACAGCTGCCCAGCTTGGCCTCCAGGCCGCACCCCTGCCTTAACACCTCCCACGCTGGCCCTTCCTCCCTTCCTCTCCCCCCTCAGGCCCCCTACAGGCCCCCTACATGCCCCCTACAGGCCCAATCCCCTCAGCCCGCTCCACCGCCTGCACCACCAGCGGCTTGCTGTGTCCTGGCCTAACCTGCGCAGGGTCCACTGAGGAGGAGGTGACCCAGGTGGTGACGGAGAGCATCAGGGAGAAGCTGACCAGCGGCACCCACCGCCCGGTGGCCTGGGACGGTGTGACCCACAAGGGCCCCGAGCTGCATGCCCAGGTGCGCTGGCCTCTGCCAGGTGCCTGCAGGCTGCCAGCACTCAGGTCGGGCTCACATGGCAGGTGGAGGGGCAGGCTGGGCAGCGGCAAGCCGGCTGGATAGCTAGAGAAGAGTGAGGTCCAGGTGGGATGACGTGCCAAGGGGGGGCCTGCCAAGGGATCTGTGGGAGGATCTGCTCGGGGGAGAGGAGGGGTGGGCAGGTGGCTGGAACCCTGTGGGCCATGGACATGGGAAGCTTGCAGGCAAGCAGGGGTGGCGAGTGCAGGCGGTGAAGCAGACAGCCTTCAAGGCTGGTGCATGAGGAGGTGGAGTCCTGGGGGTCATCAGTGCTGCTGCTGCCGCCCCCCCCCTTCACCCAGCACCTGATGCTGCTGCTGCCGCCGCCCCCCCCCCCCTCCTACCCAGCACCTGATGCTGCTGCTGCCGCCGCCCCCCCTGCCCAGGTGCACAACATCCAGCAGAACCGGGAGAGCCTGGGTATGTCGCAGCGGCCCGGCCAGTCCGCCCCCTACTCCCAGGCCGGCCTGCACGCCCCCCCCCCGCCCTGGGTTTGGCTCAGGGCCAGGCGCCCAGCAGCTGCCGCCCCCCCCATCCAACCGCTCTGCCCCCCTGCACAGCAACCTGCTCCCCCCCCCGCCCGCCCGCCCCTTGTCCCAACAAGCCCCCCCTGGCCCGCCCCCCCTGGCCCCTGCACAGCAAGGGGCTGGCCAGCCCCCCCTGCCTCAGCAGCCTCCCCCTGGGCCAGGCCGGGGCCCCCTCCCAGGCCCCCCCCCACCCTCAGCCCGGCCCAGCGATGCGCTGCCGCCCCCCCCGCCTGTGGCTACTGGCCTGCGGCCCCAAAGCCTGGGTGCCCTCCCCCCAGGGGCCCCCAGCCTGCCCCCCCCACGTGCCATGGGGCCACCCCCCGGCATGCAGCCGCCCCCCCTGCCAGGCAGCATGCCTCCCCCTCTACCGGGTATGGGCATGGGCATGGGGCGGCAGCCGCCCCCCCTGCCCAGCCACCATGGGTATGGGGGCCCAGGCCTGCCCCGGGAAGCGCCGCCCCCCATGCCAGGCGACATGCCAGATGCCAAGCGGGCTCGGGTAGGCGACGACTTTGTGCTGCAGCCGGAGGAGGAGTTCCTGGCCCAGCATGCAGGTGGGCAGCATGGCTGGGATGGCAGGGTGGGCGCAGGGGTTGGAAGGTCAAGGGAGGGTGTGGGGTGTGGGGTGAGGGTGGGATGGCCTGCTGGAGACCAGGCACGCTGTAGCACTCTTAGTGTTGCTTTGCACCTAATGCACATTGCCTGGGTTTTTCCTGGTTGGCTGGGGTAGGCCAGGCAAGGAGCAGGTAAGCTGTGGGGGAAGCTGTGAAATGAGCTGTACAGCAAGAGAGTAGGGTTTGGACTTGTAGAGAAGAAGGTGTACTTGTGTTTTGGCAGGGGCAGGCAAGGCAAGGAGCAGGGACTGTGTGGGGTGAGCTGTAGGGTTATAGAGCAGGGATTTGAACTGTAGAGATCGCTGAAGGGGTGATGGCAGTGTGTGGTGCCCCTTGGACCACACTAGCATTGGTCAAGGGCGTCTGTTGATCAGGTGCTATCACCTGTCGAACCCTGCTACAGAGTGCTGCGGCGGCGGCATGCATGTCCTGCACCGTAGCCTGCACAGGCAGCAGCACGCTGGACCTCGCGTTGTGTGCCTTGCAGGCAGCAGCAAGGTCCGTGTGCAGTGCCCAGAGGTTGAGGGCAACGACAAGCTCATTGGTCAGCTGTTGGAGGTGGAAGTGGCATCGCTGGCGGACACGGTGGGCGAGTTCAAGGAGCGGCTCTCGACGGTCACGGGCTTGGCAGCGAAGCAAATGAAGCTGGCGCGAGATGGCGTTGGCTTCTTGCGCGACGAGCCCAGCCTTGCGTTCTACAACGTTGCCCCCGACGTCGTGCTGTCGCTGGGGACGAAGGAGCGGGCAAGAGGGAGGAAGGGTGGGGCAGGCGCTTGATCGGCGGCAGGGAAGCCTCAGTAAGGATGGCGGGCTTGAGCTCTAGACAAATTCTGCTGGTTCGTGTGTGTGGACCCGACAAGTCTCGCTTTTATCAAACCTCTTCCCGCAAGCTGTGATGCCGTGCCGATGGGGTCCTTGGGTCTGGGTCTTGCGTACAACAAAGTGGCAATCACCACAGTCGGTCAACAAAGCGACAATCAAGCGACAGCTCATATCGGGTTATTGGTAAGAAGAAGCGGAAGGGCAGCGCCAAGGAAAAGAAGGGCCCGCAAAAGAAACTGAAAGGTTCGTGTCCCTTGCCGACTGTGAGCTCCGTGAGTTACGCGCTGTGTGATAACCCGTCGCTCCGGTTGGTCCCATCGCAGCAATGGCAAGCAGCCATGTGAGGAGAAGCTGAACAAACTCAGTGCCACGAAGCCTGCAGGTTGGAAGCTCCCAACTGGGCAGGTGGACCTGCGCCTGTTGCGCCCAGCCTGGAGCCAGCAGCGTGACCAGCCTGTGCGCGGCCTGATGTGGTGCCCGGTAGTGGCCCCCCGCAAGCCCCCACAGGCCCCATGCAGCAGCCAGGAAGCCACACAGCCAGGAGCCTCAGAGCCAGGGCCCAGCACTCCCCCTCCAGTCAAGCGCAGCAAGCGCACCGAGGCAGAGCAGGCAGCTGAGCCCAGCCAGTCCACCAATGGCACAGGCAGGGAAAGGGAAAGGCTGCCAAAGCCAAGCCAGCATCACAGCCAGACAGGTGGCTGGACAGGGACTGCAATGCAGCGTTGAACATGCAGCGCATTAGGAGAGCAGGTGGCGCCCGCTGGAGCTGGAGAGAGGGTTGATTACAACTCTTGCTTTATTTTGGTGTAGCATGAGGGCTGTAGGGTTCAGGAGTTGGAGTTAGTCACAAGTTGGAGGTAACACCTAGCATCTGTTCCTAAGACCAGCTTACACAGTGCTGGGTGTGCGAGGTGCAGGTTAGCTTTGTGCAATTTGTATTGGACACGAAAAAATCTGGCGTGCATGTGACAAACGTAGAACGAAGTGTTGCTGACTGCGACTTGTGGTGAGCAAGGGGGCGCAATACCAGAAGAGCAGGAAGCTGGTAGCGAGAAGCGTTGCTGGCTTGGGATTGGGTCACGTAGCCCCAGCATAGGTGCATTTGCCAAAGTATATCCGGAAGGGCATACAACACAGCCCGTGCGGGCGCGGGCGGGCCAGACCGATACAGGGGGTCGGCCCCGGGCCACCAGCGGTGCGCCACCAGCAGTGTCGATGGTAGTAAGGAGCTTTAGCGAGGACAGCAGCTCGCATCTTGCATCTTTTGCGGGGTCCCTCAAAATGGGCGACGGAGCGAGTGCTGTTGGGACCCAGCGTGATTCCAGCTACCCCTTTGTGCATCACGCCACAGCGAGCCGTGTCGTCAAGGGCGAGGTGACCCAACTTTTTGCTGCTCAGTGGCTGCGCTTAGGATCGCTCACATCGCATTGCACACTGCTAGCTGTAAATGTATCGCATCTCGCAACAGCTTTGCCGCTTTGTTCTTTCGCAACAACTCGCAACAAGACATGCTGCATGTCCTTGCAGGACGTCTTGTTTGTGCACCCCCTCGCCATCCCAACTCAGCCACAAAGCATGATGTACATGGTGTGCGACGGCCATTCAGGAGTGGAAGCAGCAAACTTTGTGGCTTCCAATTTTTTGCGGATCTTTAACACCAAATTCCCTACCAAGCTGCCGAACTTTGGTGTCGCGAAAGGTGAGTCGCTGGATGCAAAGTCACTCGAGCGAAATGCAATGAGCGGCTGTGCATGCACGTGCGCCCCAGCAGAGGTCAAGGCGTTTGCTGAGAGCGTTCGCAAAGTGTTATGCGAGACCTTCGTGCGGTTAGATAACGAATGGGCCAACGTTGGTCACATGGCAGGTGAGAACAAAGGGAAGCCACAGTTGGGTAGAGTAGGCAGGCATGTGCCCCAGCAGCAGCAACCGAGCAGCGTGCTTTAGTATGCTGCGCAGGGACCACTGTGTCAGTGGCGCTGTGCATTGGGTGGCTGCTGACAGTAGCCAACACCGGTGACTCAGCCATAGTGCTGGACACTGGCTGTTCCATCCTGGAGCTCACCCGCAGTCACAGGATTCAAAGCAATCTGGATGAGCAGACTCGGTTGAAGGCAGCTGGTCAGCAGCTGGCCCCACTGGGCTTTCACTTGCAGGTGGGCCAAGACCAGGCGCAGGGAAGGGGCACACAGCAGCAGCCAGCTGGTAACCAGGGTGAGGGCCATGAGCAGCTCAGTTGGGGCGGCCAGCAGCAGTTGCAGCAGCTGCAACTCACAGCAATCCACCCTGCTTGTGATGGGTTTGGGGTCAGCGGCAGCAGCATGAACCTCTGTGCTGTGACAGAGGGCCAGTCAGGGGGGCATGAGGAAGGTGCAGGCAGGTTGGGCGTTGCAGCAGCGGCACGAAGGGCTCAGTGAGTCGCTGCACCCACAAGGCGCAGCCTGCAGCAAGCAATCTTGGATTGCAACTGGCGCCTTTGTCTGGGTGGATCATCAGCCCTATGTATCCCTGAGCACCATCCACAGCAGCAGCAGCAGTTGTGGGCAGGCAAGGGGGTGCAGCGGATGGGTCACACAAGGCCAAGGCCTGGCGATGTGTGTTGACGAAAGGGTCTGGCTGCTCATGGGGTTTACGCTGCTCCAGTGGCTTGACTGCCCATAAGTGTCTGGTGGGCCAACATGGTGTTGGGTGGTGGTTGGGGTGCTGTTTGATGGGGTTGCTGCAGGGTGGGCTCGGCTAGCTGTTTAGGGGCACAAGGGCGTTGTCCAGCGTGGCTGAGCTGGCATCAGGGGAGGGGCATCAGTAGGATCAGTAGTGGTAGGCAGCAGCTGACAGCACGAGGGAAGGCAGGCACAGCATAGGCAGCACAGACCTTCAAAGCCATCAGTCCTTGATCCAGGCAGCAGGGCTTGGTGGCAAGGGGCAGGGAAGGTTACTGCCAGCAACAGGGACATGCCACGCCAATAGACAATGCAAAGTACTTTGCAGCACAGCAATAGGTAGGCCAGCCAGCAGCCAGACCAGGCTTAGCTTGCAGTGCTGGTCCAGGACAGCCTCTGGCACATATACTATACTGAGCAATGCAGCGATAGGTAGGCGGTTAAGGCTCAGCAGCAGGGCCTGGTCCAAGACAGCCTCTGGCACACAGTAGACGCTTTGTGTGATGTTCTCCTCAGGGTCCCACCCTTTCTCTGCCTCCCTCCTTGGCCCTATGCTGTCCTCTGTGTCAGCATCAGCTGCTGAGAGCACACTCCCATCCTGGCAGCAGGCAGGGAGCTTGCAGGGAGCAAGCAGGCGGGTGGGCAGCAGGCGGGTGGGCAGCAGGCGGGTGGGCAGCAGGCGGGTGGGCAGCAGGCGGGTGGGCAGCAGGCGGGTGGGCAGCAGGCGGGTGGGCAGCAGGCGGGTGGGCAGCAGGCGGGTGGGCAGCAGGCGGGTGGGCAGCAGGCGGGTGGGCAGCAGGCGGGTGGGCAGCAGGCGGGTGGGCAGCAGGCGGGTGGGCAGCAGGCGGGTGGGCAGCAGGCGGGTGGGCAGCAGGCGGGTGGGCAGCAGGCGGGTGGGCAGCAGGCGGGTGGGCAGCAGGCGGGTGGGCAGCAGGCGGTGGGCGGCAGGCGGGTGGGCAGCAGGCGGGTGGGCAGCAGGCGGGTGGGCAGCAGGCGGGTGGGCAGCAGGCGGGTGGGCAGCAAGCAGGTGGGCAGCAGGCGGGTGGGCAGCAGGCGGGTGGGCAGCAGGCGGTGGGCGGCAGGCCTGGATCCAAGACACCTGCATGGCTCTATGCCAGTACTCATCAGTGTCGCGCTAGCATTGCAGGGCCACCTCCACTCCCTAGCCTTCACCACTGGCTGCTAGTCTACCCGGGTCCGCCTCAGTCTCCTAGCCTCAGCCAGCTCGTGAGCAAAGAGCTCCCTGGGCTGCGGGTGTCACAGCATAGCAGGTTTTTCTCCCTGGGCTGGTAGGCAGGCAAGCAAGCAGGCAAGCAAGCAGGCACGCAGATATGAAGCTGCACCCTTGCGCTCCACCCATCCTTGCCTCCACCCCTAGTTTGCAGCCCTGACCCTGACCCAGCCGGCAGGCAGGCAGGGGGCAGCCTGGGGAGCCCCTGGTCCTAGCTGCTGGCCATTCCAGTGCCCTGCTGCCCATGCTGCTGTCTCAGTGTCTATCAGTGCCTGCCTACCTGCCTGACTCACAGGGTCCAGCCAAGCCTGGGGAGCCAGGCGTGGGCCCCATCAGGCTATGGCCAGGAGGACTGTGTGTGTCTCGAGCGGTGGGAGACCTGGATGCCGGGCCAGAGGTGGTGCCCATCCCTCACATCCGCCAGGTAGACATGAGTAACCTGCATGTGTGACCAGCTTCTGTGACCAGTTTGTGCGATTGGATTGATGTGTCATATGCGCGTGGACTGTACATGTCGGGAGGAAACTGTGGGACCCATTGCTTTGCCAACCAGATTGAGTGGCAAATTTGTAATGTAGCTGCATCTGTGTGTTTGGCTGCATCTACTGCCTTCAACCAGGCATGCCAGCCAAATCAATTCGATCCTGCTCCAGTTGCCTATTGTTGTTTGCCATGCTCAACCTGTTGGTGTCACACTGCACACCAATCTTGTGCTCGCCCTGGTCACACAGATCACCCTCATCAATCTTTGGTCGCCCTGATCACACATATCACCCTCCCATCAGTCTCATGCTGGCCTTGGTCACGCAGATCATCCTTCCGGTAGAGGGCTGCCGAGTGGTGATGGCGTCAGATGGGCTGTGGGACGTGCTCAGCTTCACCAAGGCCATCAAGCTCACACGCAGCAAGCCAACCGGCGCGGCCGCATCCACCTTGGTCTCTGCTGTATCCAGGTGAATACCCCAGGAGGGGCAGGACCAGATTAGGATAGGGAGGGGCAGGGCAGGGCCAGATTAGGACAGGGAGGGCAGGGCAGGGTCAGATTAGGACAGGGAGGGGTGAGCTGTGCCCGATGAGGACAGGGAGGGGTAGCTTAAAGGGGCAGTGTGGACAGGGACGGGCAGTAAAGATCAGGGAAAAGCCTTGGCTGGCACAGATGGTGGAGTGCCTTGGCTGCCACACATGCACACAACAAGGTAAGGTGAGGTAGAGCCAAAATGGACCTGCAGATTGGCAGACTGTGTTGTATTCTTTATCTGGGGCTATGCATGTGCGGGCAACAGGCAGTACTGTGCACACAATGCAGTGTGACGTGCGCACAGTGCACAGGGGGCTCTTGTGGTTTTGTGAGGTTGGTTTGCAGACTTGGCACACAGTGGCTCAACACATCAATGTACTGGGCAATAAAGCATTAAACAATAAGCGATGAGTCAAGCAATTCTATACCGTGTGCATGGCACTGCTTATCTCACTATGAGTATGGGTAGGACAGGTAGT
The DNA here is from genome assembly GCA_030144725.1 of Haematococcus lacustris. Taxonomy (NCBI): domain Eukaryota; kingdom Viridiplantae; phylum Chlorophyta; class Chlorophyceae; order Chlamydomonadales; family Haematococcaceae; genus Haematococcus; species Haematococcus lacustris. The sequence continues at coordinate 2,779,213 of JASKMD010000028.1, read as the reverse complement.
GAAGAGGGCAAGGGGGAGGGGAAGGCATGGTGGCGACAGGGCTATCTTATTGCAGGCACATCCATATGTATGATGCTGTGCATCAGTGATGGGCATATATCACCACTGTGATAAGGAGTGATGATTGATTGAGAGCTGGAAACAGTAGTGAAGCGGTAGTATCTGCGTATGTGTGGCTGTGAAGGAGGTGCCTGCTGCCATGCCGCCCCTCCTCTCAGGGACCTGCGCACCATGGATGACGCCTCCATCGTCATCATTGACATCCTGCCCTCTGAAGGAACCTCCTTCCCCACAGTGGCCCTGAAAGCCACCCCGCAGGTGAGGTCCCCTTGGCAGCCCCCTGGGCAGCGCCCCCTGGCATCCCGGGCTCCGACACTGTCTCTTTGGCAGCCCCCTTTGGCAGCCCCCTTTGGCAGCCCCCTTTGGCAGCCCCCTCTATGGTAGCCTCCCTGGCAGCTCCCCTGGCGCCTGGAAGAAGCTGACTCTGCCCCTAGTTGACACTGTCAGCGGTGGAAGACAGTCCCCTGTCACGTTGCCCAGCCCCAGTCAAAGGCATTGTTGTCAAAGGCACAGTGCAGCAGCATATGGGTGGTCTACAGCCAGCAGACAGTCATCCCGCAGCTGCTTGCAGCCCTCAGCCCAGGCTTCAGGCCTCACCCAAGGCCCTCTCTCCTTCCGCCTCTGCCCTGGGCACAGACTCCAAAGATCTCATCCCCCCTGCACATCCCTCCCCCTCTGGATCAAGCAGCCATACTAGGCTGAAGGCTGCAACGATGTGAAACCCATCATCATTGTCATCGTCATTGTCGTCATCATCACCATCCTCCGTGGCTTCATAGACTGGCCCTCTGAGACTGCCTCTAGTCCAGTGTGAAACCCATCATCACCATCCTCTGTGGCCTTAATGACTGCCTCACTCTGAGATTGGCTCAAGACATGCAAGCAGGCAGTGTTTTGTGGTGTGTCACACATGGCCTGCTGCATGCCCAGCCGCCACCCAACAGCCATGCAAGCTATTAGTGCGTTTGGCTGTGCCTCACGTGGCGTGCTGCTTGCTGCACGCCGCCAGGCCTCCCAGAAGGCTGTGGCTTCCAGCGGCCTGTTCTCCTGCTTCAAGGCGGAGCCTGTGGAGCCTGACAGCCGGGACCTCACAGGACCAGGGCACCTGGGCTTCTACTGTGATGTGGACTGCCTGCGCGCATACCCTGGTGGGCGGACAGGGCCAGGCACATACCTCGGGTCAGGGCTGGGTGGATGGAGGGAGAGGGGGAGAGGGAGGGGGAGGAGGAGGGGAGGGGAGGGGAGGTCAGTGAGTGAGGTGGGGTTCACTGCCGTCATGGGACATTGGGGAAGTGTCAAGTTGAAAAACTGCCCACCCTTGCCTCTACTCTTCCCCTTGCCCAGCCCTGCTCTGCTCCTGATACCTTGCGCCTGCCCCTGCTGCTTGTCCTGCAGGCCTGAAGCAGCTGCTGGTACGCTCCACCATGACCATTCCAGGCCAGCTACCGCCACTCCTCGCGCAAGCTCTCAATAAGCCTGGGAATGCCCCTACTGACTACACCCTGCATGGTGCTCGAGTAAGTGTGAGACAAAAAAGTGTGGCAAGGGTGGAATGTGGGTATTGGATGATGTTGCCACGTCAGTTCGTAATTTGTATCATCCGACCTAGAGGGTGATTGCTAGGAAGGTGCAAGGTCACAGGGTGAGTAGTCCAGTCGGCAGCAGGAGGGTGGTGCAGGAGGGGAGGGGGTCACAGGGTGAGTAGTCCAGTCGGCAGCAGGAGGGTGGTGCAGGAGGGGAGGGGGTCACAGGGTGAGTAGTCCAGTCGGCAGCAGGAGGGTGGTGCAGGAGGGGAGGGGGTCACAGGGTGAGTAGTCCAGTCGGCAGCAGGAGGGTGGTGCAGGAGGGGAGGGGGTCACAGGGTGAGTAGTCCAGTCGGCAGCAGGAGGGTGGTGCAGGAGGGGAGGGGGTCACAGGGTGAGTAGTCCAGTCGGCAGCAGGAGGGTGGTGCAGGAGGGGAGGGGGTCACAGGGTGAGTAGTCCAGTCGGCAGCAGGAGGGTGGTGCAGGAGGGGAGGGGGTCACAGGGTGAGTAGTCCAGTCGGCAGCAGGAGGGTGGTGCAGGAGGGGAGGGGGTCACAGGGTGAGTAGTCCAGTCGGCAGCAGGAGGGTGGTGCAGGAGGGGAGGGGGTCACAGGGTGAGTAGTCCAGTCGGCAGCAGGAGGGTGGTGCAGGAGGGGAGGGGGTCACAGGGTGAGTAGTCCAGTCGGCAGCAGGAGGGTGGTGCAGGAGGGGAGGGGGTCACAGGGTGAGTAGTCCAGTCGGCAGCAGGAGGGTGGTGCAGGAGGGGAGGGGGTCACAGGGTGAGTAGTCCAGTCGGCAGCAGGAGGGTGGTGCAGGAGGGGAGGGGGTCACAGGGTGAGTAGTCCAGTCGGCAGCAGGAGGGTGGTGCAGGAGGGGAGGGGGTCACAGGGTGAGTAGTCCAGTCGGCAGCAGGAGGGTGGTGCAGGAGGGGAGGGGGTCACAGGGTGAGTAGTCCAGTCGGCAGCAGGAGGGTGGTGCAGGAGGGGAGGGGGTCACAGGGTGAGTAGTCCAGTCGGCAGCAGGAGGGTGGTGCAGGAGGGGAGGGGGTCACACTGCTGCCTCCTTTCCTCCTCTCCCTCCCTCCCATCCCTGCCCTCCCGCCCTGCCATGACCCTGCCTCCCTCCTTATGCTTCCTCCCTCTAGGCTCTCTCTAGGCAGCTATCTAAACGCCCCCTCTCCTTCCTTACCTTCTCCTGGACCCCTGCTGTTGCAGAGCTTTGGTCACGGCACCATGGTCAAATCCCCTTCCCTGGCAGTGCTTGAAAACCACACCAGCTCACACAGCCAAGTCGGCCTTGCCTCAGGCAGCCGGGACAACACCCAGCACTCCCTCCCCCCGGCTGGCTGTAGCAGCCCACGTGGCCCTGAGCCCCCCACCTCCCTCCATATCCCTGGCAATGCAAGGGTTGGGAAAGAAGGTCGGGCAGCTGCGGGGGGAGGGGCGGGCCTGTATGCCCAGCACTTGGCAGCAGGCAGCAGCGCAGCTCAGGGTGAGCTGTCAGCACTAGCCCCAGGCGACAGTGCAGCATACGACACGGTGACGGAGCTGCACCAGTCGGCCTCCTCCCCTCCAGTGGTCAGGGAGTTTGTGAGGGAGGGAGGGGCTGCGGAGGGAACATGCAAGGGCGATGCCGTGAGGCCTGGGGTGCTGAGTGAGGGGGGACGCAGCTCTGCGGGCGGTGAGGGGAGCAGTCCTGTGATGCAGTTTGCATAAGTGCCCTGCCGCCCTCATGACAAGCTCTTTTGACTAGACTGGGGCAGGGGGCTGGCTGGCTGGGTTGTGGTGGAGCAGGTGCGCAGATGATGATGGCTTACACCACCAATGCCGACACTAGCTATGCCCTCAGGCTGCTTGGTTGCCTTTTTCTGCTTCACAGCTGGACCGTGGGTGGGACACCCTGGGATGAGACAGTGTCCCAGCCCTGTGCCACCCAATCCAGCGGCTTGGCCTTGCCATGCCATTGTTGAGCTGTTGCGACTCTGAGCAGCTAGTGGTTGTCCGCAGGCAGACACCCCATGCAACCAGTCAGCCCCAAGCAGGTGAAAGACTGCGCTCAGCTAGTGATGCCATGGTGCTCGGTTGCAAGAAGGGGTAGGGCTGAGTGGACTAGGGAGGAGGGAGTTGAGGGGAGGAAAGGGAGGAGGGAGGAGGGAGGAAAAGGGGGGCCATATGTAACTGTGGGGGTCTGACTAACGCATGCTTGCAAGTCACGCTGGTAGAGGAGGAGTTTTGATGGCACCCTGTTGAGCTCCACTGTTGCATCAAGCTGCGGGCCAGGCTGCATGGCTGTGGCTAGGTGGTGGGGCGCCTGGGTGCACCAAACTGTAGAGCAGCGTCGAGCAGTAGAGGCTCTGTTGCTCACGAGCTGTTGCAATTGCAGCTAGTGCAAGGCGTTGATGTGGGTGGGTGGGCAGGACGGCTCAATGCTCAATACTGAGCTGCCCGGTGGCTTGGGTGCTGGTGACTAGAGATGTCTCCATGCCCAGGGGTCTTCAAGTCGAGTAGCTGCCCTGGACAGGCATGGCCTGTTTAGGTTCCAATCCAAGCCAATGTTGAGCGCAGCTGTCCAGGCCAGACTGAGACATCACAAGTGGGGGAAGGGATGGGGGGGTGTCTCCTGCCCAGTTCTACTTCAAATTAATCATGCTTTCCCATGCCAAGCCCTGGTGCTGAAGCTGAGGCTTGCGTTGTGACATAGTGGCCACGCATTCCACATGCATTGTACGCGCATCACACATGTGTGATGGCACCCATGGTACATGCTTGCAAGGGTTTCTCATCATGCATACAAAAGCAATTACAAGGTGGCACATGGCACTAAGTAGGTAGTTGGCTCGACCCACTGTGTCGCTCTCTCTCACATACCGGCTTGTGTTGCTCTATTACTGTCCATGTCACCGGGCTCATGCTGAATGGGTTTAAACCGCTGAAGCCATATCACAAAACTAACAGTTGTCAAGATGGCACCCCGTGCTGCTTGGGAATTCTTTCAACTGTCGTTTCTATGTACGCCTAGGCATGCTGGCTTGTGATGCTTGACAGACCGAATGTGGGCGTATGGTTGTCTCAGTGCAACTTGTTGTGTTGTGTCTTCCATCCGTGTAAAGTAATAGTTGTAAGACATCTCTTCCAGGGGGCTTTGGATGGTTGTAGCTCCATCATGAAACTACTTGATTGCCTGATCCGTGGGCAGATACTAACTTGGCTTACACCGCTTAAGCCGTCAGCTGCTAGGCCGCCCTCCCCCTCTAGGGGTTCGGGATTTTCTGCATTTCAAAGCAAGGTGCACAAACAAAGGTGCAGATATAAAGCCAATCCTGGAAGCTCCCTTTCAAAACAGCTATACCGTACTCTCCCTTTTGATTCGCGTTCGCGAATTGTTTTTTTGGCCTCGCGAAATCGCGAACGAGTAAACAATGTGATTTTCGGCTCAATCGCGAAGTGGTCAAACAATTAAATGACCTGCGTTAATGGTGCTGCGATGGACCGCTTCGTGGTCCGTGGCATCAGTGCCGACGATGCAGCCGAAAATCTGCTACGCCAGCTTGACCAACACGATGAAATGCTCCATCAAAGGGCACTCGATTGTCAAGATGCGGCTGTCGAGAAGCGTGGGCCGGGCAGACCTCGCAAGCTCTCTAGCATCGGGCTGCTGCTTGCCCGCGACCCCGCCGCGTCGCCTAGCACGCCTCCTCCTCCCAGCCGAAGCGGCAGGTCTCATGGCAAGCACGGTTGGTGTGCGACACTAGCAGTAGCGCCAACAGCAGCAACGCCAACACTAGCAGCGACAGCAACAGCAACGGCGACAACAGCAGCAGCGAAGATGGTAGTGCCAACAACGAGGGGTGGGTAGTAGGCCCCACGAAGTCAGCTGTTGGGGTGGTTGGCCGGGCTGGGGCAGCAGCCGGGGTGGCGGGCTGCACCAGGTCAGCTGCAAGGGTGGCTGGCGAAGCTGGGGCAGCAGCTCGGGAGGCTGGCCGCACCAAGTCAGCCACTGGTGTGCTCGCCTTGGCGAAGGCTGCGGCATGGGTGACTGCTAGGGCACGCAGATTTGAGTGCTCAAAGGAAGATGCAGAGATATGCCGACACTGCAAGCAGCCACAGGAGCACCATGATTTCGTGGGGGAGGTTCAGTGCCCAGTGCTCTAGTGCAAAGTCCAGAAGTTGACCTGGTGCACAGTTACAGTGCCCTTGCACAAAGGCTGTGACTTGGTGACCAGGTGGCTTGACTTGGTGACCTTTGCAAAAAGTGTTTAAACCACGGAGGATTGACATGTTATGCAAGGTATAGCTGTCTTGAATATTTATAAGCACACCCACCTTGTTAAAGCTGTGTTTTGGAACAACTTTTGCATCGGGAAAAAGTAAACAATTATTTTTTGGGGTCGGGAACGAGTATTTAATTATATTTTCCGGGGCCTCGCGAATCAAAAGGGATAGTACGGTATACGTCTGGAAAAAGCTTGTTTTAGTCCCGTTAGCTGTAAGCCCCCTGTTGGTAACCAAGGCCAACCCGGGCTTGGTAACCAAGGCCTCGCCTGAACTCTGTTGTCCAGAGCAGCCGCTGCCTGGCCTGGGGTAGCCGGTCGTTCACCAGTTTGCAGCCCTACTTATACTCCTCGCCAGGGTTAGGCAGCGGCTCGCAGTCCGTCGAGCTTCAGACTCCCGGGGGACCTGTATTGCTAAGCATGTAGCCTGAACAACCGTGACATTCCTCATGTTTTCATGGCGATACTCATGCATGCGAACGTGAAGTTTATGGATGCATGGGATGCCTTGCAAGGGCTCGCATTCTGTTGTCCTCTCATAGCCACTATTGACAAAGCGTTCTTCCTCCGCGTCGCACGAACACAGTGATCTGGAAAGCTTCGATTCAGTTGAATTGCCGTGCGCCCAGCAATGGCAGCCCCTTCTAGTAGCACTAGGAAGTGCACCGACTGCGGAGGAACTCAGTTCGTGATGGACCACCACCAGGGTGACCTGGTCTGCAAGGTTCCGTCGTCTGACTGGCACGTGCTGCCCTTTGTCCGCCTGCCACCAGCCTTCTTCTCTCCTGCTTGCAGAACTGCGGACTTGTTGCTGAAGCACACATGATTGACGAAAGGTCAGAGTGGCGGACCTTCAGTGACAAGGTGCACTGACTGCTCCTCCGGTGCTTGCTGGTGCACAGTATAGATGCACCGGACCAGCTTGCGTGCCAGCAGCTAGGCGCCAAGTACAGCAGCAAGGATGTACAAGGAGTTGCAGTCTCAAGCCTGGCCATGCCCTTATTTATGCTATGCATTCCCCTTCCTCAACCTTTTAGCAAGCACCCTTCCTCTCCCCTTCCTTCCTCACCATCTTCCGTGCCCTTCCTAGGCTGCATCAGCAGCCAGCACAGTTCCACGTTGCTTTTGCTGGTAGTGCTGCCCTTGCAACCCTGCTGCCCTGCATGTCTCACCCAATGTTTAACCCTGGGGCATGGGGGCCAGGGCACGGCTATTTATGCTTTAGAGAGGAGGCAGTGAAGATGGGGTAGGGCAGGGCAGGTGTGAGCATGGCAGGGAAGGGAGGGTCTGCTCAGGCAGGGCAGGGCAGTGCAGGGTCAGGTGTGGGTGCACTGGGTACATCACCGCTGTGGCTCAGGCCCTGGCGACCTCCAGACCTCACCTGCCCTTCCCGCCCCTGCTGCATGCCCCTATGCACGCCCCTATGCACGCCCATGCATTTCCATGGCCCTGTATACAGGACAAGGAGGGCCAGGACCCCAACCGAGTGGGTGGGCCTGGCAATCCGCTGCTGGATGGAGGCGGGCTGACTACCATGATTGGCAAGAGCCGGGACGGGGATGGCACCCACGCCTTGAACCGGCTGCATATGCGCAAGTGAGCCCCCCAAACCTCAAGTCAGTGGCAGCAGCTGGAGCAGCAGTAAAAGCGGTAGCAGCAGTAGCAGCAGTAGCAGCGGCAGCTGCGGCAGCGGTCTGCACAGCCTGCTTCAACTCATCAGATGGCAGCCCACATGAGGCATTGTGCAGTTCCTCATGGTGTTTCATGGTGCCTGCTGACGTATGACCTGGCCTTGACATGGTGGCCACCCAGTTTCTGATAGGGTCACAGCTGAGGCAGGCTAGCAGTCTGGCGTTGTAGTGAGCCACCCCGGCTTTGGTGCATGCTGGAGTGGCAGACTTACCAGAGGTCACAGGTTTGAACCTTGCAGCTTTCAAGCCTGGTTTGAGCCCATCAAAAGGCGCTGCCCATCAATAGGCGGTGCCCTTACCTTGAGTCACCTTAGCTGAGCAATGTGCAATGGCTGAGGCGAGGCAGGGCGCACCAGGGCATGGCTACCTCTGCACGTTGCCAGCGCACAGCGTCCACCACCTTGCAGCCCACCTCCATCACCCAGCTCTTGGCTCACGCTAGCAACAAGGCCGCGCTGCGCCACCGCCACCCCTCCTGGCCCTGCTGCTTCCCACCCCCCAAACATGTTCCCTTATGCCTTTGCGGCACAGCCTGTGCTGTTTACTGTAGGCTCTGCTGCTGCTACCAGCCCCCCTTACCTGCCTGCCTGCTCCTGCTGATGCCATCTCGTCATCCTGCACGCACCCTGCAGCAACAACCCAGATCGTGCTCTCACAGTGGCCTTCAAGAAGCTGAGTGACTTGTGTGACAAGCTCAGCATCTCCAACAAAACCGTTCACTCTTCTGCATGCGAGATTTACAAAAAGGCAATGGACAGCCAGCGCCTCAAAGGCAGGGGAACGAATGTGAGTGCAAGCAAGCCGTAGACCAGAGGCTACAAGCGGGGTCAGACGCAACATCATCATATGTAGGGGCCACAATGCAAGGGTAGCAGGGGCAGAGCTTGATGTTCCAGGGACCTGTTCCGCTCTCTCATGTTGCTCCTCTTGCTGCCCCTCCTGCTGCCCCTCCACTTGCTGCCCCTGCTGCTCCTCTTGCTTCCCCTGCTGCCCCTCCACTTGCTGCCCCTGCTGCTCCTCTTGCTTCCCCTGCTGCCCCTCCACTTGCTGCCCCTGCTGCTCCTCTTGCTTCCCCTGCTGCCCCTCCACTTGCTGCCCCTGCTGCTCCTCTTGCTTCCCCTGCTGCCCCTCCACTTGCTGCCCCTGCTGCTCCTCTTGCTTCCCCTGCTGCCCCTCCACTTGCTGCCCCTGCTGCTCCTCTTGCTTCCCCTGCTGCCCCTCCACTCGCTGCCCCTGCTGCTCCTCTTGCTTCCCCTGCTGCCCCTCCACTTGCTGCCCCTGCTGCTCCTCTTGCTTCCCCTGCTGCCCCTCCACTCGCTTCCTCTGCTGCTCCTCTTGCTTCCCCTGCTGCCCCTCCACTCGCTTCCTCTGCTGCTCCTCTTGCTTCCCCTGCTGCCCCTCCACTTGCTGCCCCTGCTGCTCCTCTTGCTTCCCCTGCTGCCCCTCCACTTGCTGCCCCTGCTGCTCCTCTTGCTTCCCCTGCTGCCCCTCCACTCGCTTCCTCTGCTGCTCCTCTTGCTGCCCCTCCTGCTGCCCCTCCACTTGCTGCCCCTGCTGCTCCTCTTGCTTCCCCTGCTGCCCCTCCACTTGCTGCCCCTGCTGCTCCTCTTGCTTCCCCTGCTGCCCCTCCACTTGCTGCCCCTGCTGCTCCTCTTGCTTCCCCTGCTGCCCCTCCACTTGCTGCCCCTGCTGCTCCTCTTGCTTCCCCTGCTGCCCCTCCACTTGCTGCCCCTGCTGCTCCTCTTGCTTCCCCTGCTGCCCCTCCACTTGCTGCCCCTGCTGCTCCTCTTGCTTCCCCTGCTGCCCCTCCACTCGCTGCCCCTGCTGCTCCTCTTGCTTCCCCTGCTGCCCCTCCACTTGCTGCCCCTGCTGCTCCTCTTGCTTCCCCTGCTGCCCCTCCACTCGCTTCCTCTGCTGCTCCTCTTGCTTCCCCTGCTGCCCCTCCACTCGCTTCCTCTGCTGCTCCTCTTGCTTCCCCTGCTGCCCCTCCACTTGCTGCCCCTGCTGCTCCTCTTGCTTCCCCTGCTGCCCCTCCACTTGCTGCCCCTGCTGCTCCTCTTGCTTCCCCTGCTGCCCCTCCACTCGCTTCCTCTGCTGCTCCTCTTGCTTCCCCTGCTGCCCCTCCACTTGCTGCCCCTGCTGCTCCTCTTGCTTCCCCTGCTGCCCCTCCACTTGCTGCCCCTGCTGCTCCTCTTGCTTCCCCTGCTGCCCCTCCACTTGCTGCCCCTGCTGCTCCTCTTGCTTCCCCTGCTGCCCCTCCACTTGCTGCCCCTGCTGCTCCTCTTGCTTCCCCTGCTGCCCCTCCACTTGCTGCCCCTGCTGCTCCTCTTGCTTCCCCTGCTGCCCCTCCACTTGCTGCCCCTGCTGCTCCTCTTGCTTCCCCTGCTGCCCCTCCACTTGCTGCCCCTGCTGCTCCTCTTGCTTCCCCTGCTGCCCCTCCACTTGCTGCCCCTGCTGCTCCTCTTGCTTCCCCTGCTGCCCCTCCACTTGCTGCCCCTGCTGCTCCTCTTGCTTCCCCTGCTGCCCCTCCACTTGCTGCCCCTGCTGCTCCTCTTGCTTCCCCTGCTGCCCCTCCACTTGCTGCCCCTGCTGCTCCTCTTGCTTCCCCTGCTGCCCCTCCACTTGCTGCCCCTGCTGCTCCTCTTGCTTCCCCTGCTGCCCCTCCACTTGCTGCCCCTGCTGCTCCTCTTGCTTCCCCTGCTGCCCCTCCACTTGCTGCCCCTGCTGCTCCTCTTGCTTCCCCTGCTGCCCCTCCACTTGCTGCCCCTGCTGCTCCTCTTGCTTCCCCTGCTGCCCCTCCACTTGCTGCCCCTGCTGCTCCTCTTGCTTCCCCTGCTGCCCCTCCACTTGCTGCCCCTGCTGCTCCTCTTGCTTCCCCTGCTGCCCCTCCACTTGCTGCCCCTGCTGCTCCTCTTGCTTCCCCTGCTGCCCCTCCACTTGCTGCCCCTGCTGCTCCTCTTGCTTCCCCTGCTGCCCCTCCACTTGCTGCCCCTGCTGCTCCTCTTGCTTCCCCTGCTGCCCCTCCACTTGCTGCCCCTGCTGCTCCTCTTGCTTCCCCTGCTGCCCCTCCACTTGCTGCCCCTGCTGCTCCTCTTGCTTCCCCTGCTGCCCCTCCACTTGCTGCCCCTGCTGCTCCTCTTGCTTCCCCTGCTGCCCCTCCACTTGCTGCCCCTGCTGCTCCTCTTGCTTCCCCTGCTGCCCCTCCACTTGCTGCCCCTGCTGCTCCTCTTGCTTCCCCTGCTGCCCCTCCACTTGCTGCCCCTGCTGCTCCTCTTGCTTCCCCTGCTGCCCCTCCACTTGCTGCCCCTGCTGCTCCTCTTGCTTCCCCTGCTGCCCCTCCACTTGCTGCCCCTGCTGCTCCTCTTGCTTCCCCTGCTGCCCCTCCACTTGCTGCCCCTGCTGCTCCTCTTGCTTCCCCTGCTGCCCCTCCACTTGCTGCCCCTGCTGCTCCTCTTGCTTCCCCTGCTGCCCCTCCACTTGCTGCCCCTGCTGCTCCTCTTGCTTCCCCTGCTGCCCCTCCACTTGCTGCCCCTGCTGCTCCTCTTGCTTCCCCTGCTGCCCCTCCACTTGCTGCCCCTGCTGCTCCTCTTGCTTCCCCTGCTGCCCCTCCACTTGCTGCCCCTGCTGCTCCTCTTGCTTCCCCTGCTGCCCCTCCACTTGCTGCCCCTGCTGCTCCTCTTGCTTCCCCTGCTGCCCCTCCACTTGCTGCCCCTGCTGCTCCTCTTGCTTCCCCTGCTGCCCCTCCACTTGCTGCCCCTGCTGCTCCTCTTGCTTCCCCTGCTGCCCCTCCACTTGCTGCCCCTGCTGCTCCTCTTGCTTCCCCTGCTGCCCCTCCACTTGCTGCCCCTGCTGCTCCTCTTGCTTCCCCTGCTGCCCCTCCACTTGCTGCCCCTGCTGCTCCTCTTGCTTCCCCTGCTGCCCCTCCACTTGCTGCCCCTGCTGCTCCTCTTGCAGGCCATCTGCGCTGCTTGCCTGTACCTGGCCTGCCGACAGAGCAGCACACCCCGCTCCTTCAAGGACATCACCGCAGTTATGCCTCCTGAGGTAATGCACGCACAGCCTTGACAGCCAGCAGCAGGCAGCAGTTGCAGGCCCAGCCTGCAGCAGCCAGCAGCAGCAGCAGCAGGCAGGAGGTGTGAGCCCAGCAGCCCACCCCCTACCCCATGACTCCCCCCTGGTGCCTTTAGGTCTGTTTAGGCAAGCCTGCTGCGTCAGCATGCCTCCAGTGCGTGATGCTGCCAGCAAGTGTGGCAGCCAGGGAGAATGTGTAAACAGGTGTGACACCGCGTGTGAGAGTGAGCAAATGGGTGTGACCAGGTGGCCAAGAAGGACATCGGGCGCTGCTTCAAGGAGATTGTGGAGGTGTTGAAGGCCAGCGGGGGTCAGCACGCCATGACCCTGGCCCCCACAGCCAGCCACCCTGCTGACCACATGAAGCGCTTTGCAGCAGGTGGGCCCGGCTGGCTGTGGGTCAGGTGCTGCTGGCAGCTGTGGTCATGATGAGCTCATGGTCAGGTCAGTAGGGGGCAAGGGGGAGCGGTGGCGGGCAGTGGGGCAGGGGCAGCAGGGCAGCGGGGCAGCAGGGCAGGGGCAGCAGGGCAGGGGCAGCAGGCAGGGTAGCAAGGTAGGGCAGCAAGGCAGGGGCAGCAAGGTGAGGGGAACAAGGGGTAGAGCTGGTGGGCCCCTTCTGGCAGGAAGGGAGGCAGCTTGTTGGGCCTGGGCCCCTGCCCCCCACCCCTGCCTCGTACCCCTGCCCCCCACCCCTGCACTTGCCCCTCCCCTCTCATGTCTGACCTCTTAGCCCCTCGGTCCTGCTGCAGACCTGTCCCTGCCGTTCCCAGTGCTCAAGATCTGCCAGGACATGGCCAGGAACGCTCGGCCTGAGGTAGGTGCTTGCAGTCAGGCGGGCAGGCAGGCAGTCGGGCGGGCAGGCAGGCGGGCGGGCAGGCGGGCGGGCAGGCGGGCGGACAGGCGGGCGGGCGGGCGGGCGGGCGGGCGGGCAGGCAGGCAGGCAGGCAGGCGGGCGGGCAGGCAGGCAGGCAGGCAGGCAGGCAGGTTGCCATGTGGGCAGGCAGGCAGGCAGACAGCATGGCTTTCAATATCCACTGGCAAGTGCCTCATGACCCATAGGCCTGTGTGAGCCATGTGTCCAGACCAAGACGCCTGTCACAAACCTGCCTCCACCTGCCACCTGCCACCTGCCTCCACCTGCCACCTGCCCCCGCCCCCTGCCCCTCCACATGCCCATGCCTCTGCCCCTGCCCACCATCCCTCTCTAGCCAGGCTGGTGCTAGCCGGTGCATAGCAGCGCGTCAAGCAGGTGTGAGGTGTGGCTGCTGATGCAGGGCACTAATGCAAACTTTGTGTGGGACGCACGCTCACCCTTGTCCATCGCCGCTGCTGTCATCTTTATTGTCACCCAGCTCAAGGTGCGCAGCCTGCTGCCTGCCCGCCTGCCAGCCTGCCTGCCTGCCTGCCAGCCAGCCTGCCTGCCAGCCTGCCTGCTGGGAAGGGGTGGGAACAGGTTGATGAGGGGCTGGGGAAGGGTGAGTGAATGGGGGAGCGACATCACTTATTTGTTTATGATGCTGCAAGGAGGAGGGTGTGAAGGGAGGGAGGGATGCTGTCATTGTCATGAAGGGGTGTGGCCATGGCAGTGGCAGCTGAGCAGCAGGGCGCCACCTGGGGGTGGAGTGCTGGTGTGCTGGCAGGAGCAGCAGCTGCATGAATTCACATGAGGCCAAGCAAGCATGCCCATGCAGAGGCAAGCATGATGGCATCCAGCAGGTTTCCAGGCAGGCAGGGTCTTCATCCCTCCTAGTTCTTGGCCTTTGTGGACTCTGTGTTCTTGGCCTTAGTGGTGTCTGGGTGTGTGGGGTGAGCTCAGCAGGATCCCAGCTCCCTAGTTCCTCGGCGCTCGGCTAGTTTCCAGCTTCAGGGGTGGCTCTGGGTGACTTCCATTCCACTAGCCTGGACAACCTGGGTTCCCTAGGGCTGCCACCACTACACTACACTACACTAGCCTGGACGACCTCCACTGACGCAGTTCATTGGGTCTGGCTGCTGCTGCTGCTGCTGCTGTCCCTCCCTCCGTCCCGCCCTCCTGCCCTCCCGCACTCCCTCCCCCCCTCCTGCCCTCCCGCACTCCCTCCCGCCCTCCTGCCCTCCTGCCCTCCCTCCCGCCCTCCCTCCCTCCCTCCCAGGCCTGCCAGCAGCATCTGCCAGTGCTGCCAGTTGCAGTACCTGGACCCATATGGCTGGGCATTGTTTCTTGGCTGCCTCTGCTGCCCAGCTTGGTCAAGCACCGGCGCTGATGCTGATGCTCATGCTGATACTGGCCCGTTTGGTTTCTAAACTACTGCTGGCAATGCCTGCTGCTGCTGCTGCTGCTGGTTGCTTGTGCAGTGTGCCCCTTCAGAGACGATCTCCATGCAGGACCTGTGCATGGTCACCAACGTGTCAGAGGGCACCATCAGGGGTGTGTACAAGTAAGACAGCTGACCCCAGGGCGGGGAACGGACTCTAGGGGGGCCCACACAGGGAGGGCAGTGCCCAGGCAGCCGCACTGGCAGGCACCCACGCACCCAGTGATCAACACACCCACCTCAACCCCAGTTTGGGCCCCCTCCCTCCCTCCCTCCCTCCCTCCCTCCCTCCCTCCCTCCCTCCCTCCCTCCCTCCCTCCCTCCCTCCCTCCCTCCCTCCCTCCCCCTCCCTCCCTCCCTCCCTCCCTCCCTCCCTCCCTCCCTCCCTCCCTCCCTCCCTCCCTCCCTCCCTCCCTCCCTCCCTCCCTCCCTCCCTCCCTCCCTCCCTCCCTCCCTCCCTCCCTCCCTCCCTCCCTCCCTCCCTCCCTCCCTCCCTCCCTCCCTCCCTCCCTCCCTCCCTCCCTCCCTCCCTCCCTCCCTCCCTCCCTCCCTCCCTCCCTCCCTCCCTCCCTCCCTCCCTCCCTCCCTCCCTCCCTCCCTCCCTCCCTCCCTCCCTCCCTCCCTCCCTCCCTCCCTCCCTCCCTCCCTCCCTCCCTCCCTCCCTCCCTCCCTCCCTCCCTCCCTCCCTCCCTCCCTCCCTCCCTCCCTCCCTCCCTCCCTCCCTCCCTCCCTCCCTCCCTCCCTCCCTCCCTCCCTCCCTCCCTCCCTCCCTCCCTCCCTCCCTCCCTCCCTCCCTCCCTCAGCAATGCTGGCCGCATGTGCAGCTGTGGCTGCTGACGCTGACGCTGATGGCATGTGGGGCTGCACACTGCAAAGGACGGGTCCAGCCTTGCCCTTTTGCCTGCCCTGCCCTGCCCTGCACCCCCTCCCACCCTCCTCCCCCTTCCTACCCTCCCTCCCCCTTCCCCCGCTCCCCCCCTGCCCCACCCTCCCTCCGTCTGCCTCGCACCGCTTCTCTTCCTCCTCGGGGTCAGCCCCGCCCAACCTCCTGCACCTCACTCAACCCCATCTGGCACCCTCGTCCCCCCTCGCCCACCCGCTGCTGGCCCCACCGCCTTCACAACGCGTGATCTTGCATGCAAGCCCAGCCGCCCTGCCCCCCCTGCCTCTGCCTCAGGGACATGTACCCCTCCATACGCAACCTGCTGCCCCCGGGGGCCGCAACTGAGCAGCAGCTGGCACGGCTGCCTGTTCCTGAGATGCGTGGCGGGGCAGGGCCACTACGCATGGACTGAGCCCTACATCCGGGAGCAGGGCCAGCAGTCAATAAGGGTCGCAGCCCACGCCTTCTTCTTCTTCTTCTTCTTCTTCCTCTTCCTCCTCTTCTTCCTCTTCCTCCTCTTCTTACTCTTCTTCCTCTTCTAGCCAGGGTATCAGCCAGCAGAGGGAGCACCTTTGGCGGGAGGGCTACCTACAAGAGGGAAGCCATCGGTGGTGCGGGGGTTTGCAAGCCTCTGGCTTGGGCGACAGCCAAGGAGTGGGCTGGCCCTGCACAGGGCCCTGCCCTCGCATGTACGACATGTAGAGGGGTGGTATGGGGGCGCCATTGGGTAGGTGAGCCCAGGGTGGTGTGGAGCGGTAGGGCTGGGGGGCAGGGTGGCAGGGTGGCAGGGGGGAGGGGCATGATGTGCTAGATGGCACTAAGGGACCAGAGGGTCATCCATCACCGCCCTGGCTGTCCTGGAGCGAATGAGACCCCTTGGATTCGAGCAAGCTTTTCAGTAAAAAGAACAGTGAAGGAATCTTCTACCCAAAGCACAAAGCTAAGAAGGGTCTCGCACTTTAAGACAAGACAAACTTGTAAGCTGGCTAAAGGGACTGGTTGACAAGATCGTCAATGGGTGCATACAGCTTGCATCCGGCAGACCTCCATCCTGTGGGGCAGAGGCACGGGGGCACGTGTGGGTCGCCACCATGGCCACACTGCATCACTGCCCATCGTGATGGGCTAGGAGCACGGGGTATGGGGCAGCCTCAGTGTACGTGGCCACTGGCCTCTGTCCTCGTTAGCTGGTATGTTCCAGTACTCAGCACCCGTTTCACTCTGCTCACAGTCCACATTGCCCAAAGTTTCACAGCACTATTCTTTGTCTAACAAAGTTCAACAATTGCACATCAGATTGGCAAGTGTCATGACGTGACCGTGTCATGACGTGACTTCGTGACCGACTGTGAGAAGGCGCAAACCAGAGGTCCGTTTCACTCTGCCCACAGTCACATTCTACCACTTTTTCTTGCCTTACAAAATTCAACGACAGCAAGTTGGATCGGCAACTGTGATGACCTTTAACCCAAGAGCCATTCCTCATCATACGACCCACACAACTTGCGCTGGATGCCTGACTGCCTGCCTCCCTGCCCGCCCCCTCCCTAATGATCATGAGCTGACAACCTTCGTGACCGGCTATGATGAGGCCCTGACAAGGCGCAAACCAGAGGTCCGAAACTTTCCCTAGAGGCCAGCGCCGCTGGCAAACCCCGACTCTGCCACTTCCACGATGGAGCTGGGCGCACCGGGCTCTGATGTGCCCTGCAGGGCAGGCAGCTGCAAGGCCTCGTCACCAGCCATGCACCAGGCGGTCAGCAGGCATGCACTTCACATCTCGAGCCCACCATGCTGTGTGATGACAGCTTCATTAATGCTCGCATAGGACCATGCTCCGCCATCCCATATCCCATTTGACACCACCCAACATGAGTTAGTAACATTCAGTAACACACAACAAGCTGAAGGCGTGAACGCTTGCACGGGCCTTGTTGCAGAAAATATTCCCAAAGGCATTCCAGTACTGCTGTTTGCATAAGGCTAGCTCGCTGTTTAGACGGTCACCCTGGTGCTCAGAACAGCTTGACAGTAGGCGCCCTGCAATGTTGGTGGTACTGACTACTAATTTCAGTGCCGAGTTGACATGAGGCCACCCAAGCAATACAAGACATCTCAAAGCCCCTGCCTCCACACAGAGCACATACAGAGCTGCCTAGCGCTATGGCTATCTGCGCCATGTACTCCATGTGCCATGCAAGCCCACCGTGCCATGCAAGCCCAACGCACCTTCAACAGCTCTGGTACAAAGTCCTTGTGCGCTGGCTGTAGCGCCGCTGCCTGCTCAGGGGCGGGGTCGTGCACCACCTCCATGCTCAGCACCTCACTCCGCATCTCTGGCTGCGTCAGGGCGCCCGGGTCAGCGCTGGTTCCATTAACGCCTGCGTGTCGAGGCTGGCAAGCTGGGCGGCCCGCCAGCTGCATGGTGGCTTGCCAGTTGCGGCACATGTCCTGGTGTGCACTCAGCAGAGGCCTGTTGCTGGGGTTTAGTGCCAGTTGGCCTGCCCCCCGACGCTGTGCTGAGCCTGGGCTAAGGCTCAGGTGAGGTCAGGTATGCATCAGTGTTTGTTTTTTCGTTTTGCCCTCAGCCATATCAGGTATCAGGTGTTAGGAGGTCCGTTGTGCATCACTGGCTGACATCATCAAAACCTGCAAGGCCATTTTGGTAACGATGGGGAGGGCACTGTGTTCATGCATCTTGCACCAGCCCACCAGGACTGGTGGACTGGTGTGGGTGAACTCACGGCGAGCGGCACATGTCTAGGCCTTGCTGGTGACTATGCCGGTCCCACCAGCACCAGCTATAAATGATGCGGGACGCATGTGAGGCGTTCATGTGAACCATCAGGCATTCAGCCCAGCATGCAGACATGCTAAAGGCCCGGGCTTGCCCCCTTGCCCCTAGGCATTACAGTAGGTCAAGTCCTGAGTGATTTGACAGGAGCAGCAGAGATGCCAAGTGTGGGCTGTGGGGTGCGCGGCACTCAGGGGTGGCTCTGCACCTTCCCCTCCAGCACAAGCGGGGACATAGGCAGCCAGTGGCTAGTTCATGGTCTGACTGCCACGCTCTGGCTAGGAACATGAGGTGGTTCATGGTTGAGTTGTTTGCCAGCACAAGCGAGGCTGGTGGCTAGTTCATGGTTCATGGAGGGAGAGGTGCACCTACACTCGTTTCTGCATGCAAGGCCAGGGGCTGCAAATGCATGAGCCACCTGATCAATTACGAGATGTGCACATGCATCATTTGGTGAGGACCAGCATGGCTAGATGAAGGTTTGGCGATCATGGTTTGAGTGTTGAGTAGGGGCGGCGGTGGCAGGTAGCTTGCGCGTTGAGGAAGTGCACCAGATGCACACCAGTGGCGTAGGGGCCATGCTGACTTCAATGTTGTGCTCCATCTCATCTTTGACGGCCAATGGACTCAGTTCTCAGGCTAGAGGATATAAATGCAAGTCTTAAATCTGAGGCATTTTTTGCACCCAGGTTATGTGCATGCTGCCACGGGGTGTGTTGCCAGTTAGTGTGTCAAAAGCTGCTAATGGGCAGGGTCAAGCAGGCATACCAGGCTGCCTGATGTGGTGCCCGGTAGTGGCCCCCCGCAAGCCCCCACAGGCCCCATGCAGCAGCCAGGAAGCCACACAGCCAGCAGCCTCAGAGCCAGGGCACAGCACTCCCCCTCCAGCCAAGCGCAACAAGTGCACCAAGGCTGAGCAGGCAGCTGAGCCCACCAATGGCACAGGCAAGGGCAAGGGAAAGGTTGCCAAAGCCAAGCCAGCACCACAGCTAGGCAGGTGGCTGGACAGGGACTGCAATGCAGCATTGAACATGCAGCGCATTGGGGAGAGCAGGTGGCGCCCGCTGGAGCTGTGCTGGTGGCCAGAGCAGGCAGCTCTGCCAGCCAAGGGCAAGGAGTACCCTGGCCTGGGCTACAAGCGGCTGCGAGACAAGCCACCCAAGGCCCAGCAGGAGCAGCCTGATGTGGCACAGTAATGTGTGTCCCCTTCTTGAGCTGTCATCAGCTTACATTAGCGCATGTTTTTCATGCCAACTCTACACAATAGCCCTCAGGGGTCAGGCAATGATGTAGGTAGTAGGCACTCATGCACCATGTCCATGCGCACTGGGTATACTCCACACAGCCCTTAAACAGCACTTGAGTCGGGCCACTAGTGGTCTCTGGTATTCTCGCTAGTGTCCGCTACTGGTCTGGCTCAAATGGAGGCCCTAGTGAGGGACAAGAGGGCTGCCAGTTATAATGGTGCAAACCATTATCATTGTGTCGAAGATGGTGATGGGAGGCATACTCGGGTGCATACCAAACAGCGACACGAATTGCATCGCCCCTACCTGGATCCGTTAGATCATCCGGCTCAGTTGTCACGTCTTCCTCTATGCTGGGCTGCATTCCAAGCAACATCACAGCAGAAATCAGGGTTGGGAAAAGATGAACTCTCTCAATGGGGATCGAACCCATGACCTTACGATTAACAGTCGTGCGCTCTACCAACTGAGCTATGAGAGATGTTGATGATCTGATATCAATCTCGCACTGTAGCCTCGTTATGTATACAGCACATAGGGTCATGAACTGGTCGATAAATACCAAGTGCAAGATGCAAGGCTGTGAGGGGAACAGCTCCAGGTGGGGAGGTGGGGAGGTGGACTGGGAAGACACAACAGACTTTCAGTGTTGCATTAACAATGAAATGAAAGTGAATCAATGAAAGTGAATCAGCCCATGCGCATGACAATGATACAGCTAAGCAGGTGGCTCAGCAGTGCTGCAAGAGCAGGTCCTGATCACCCTTAATATGCCACCTTGCTGTTGACCCCTTGCTCTGAAGCAGCCTAGAAAGCTGGCAGCAAGTGTCTAATCCTCCAGTGCCCTTGCTAGGCAGCTGTCTGTGAATGCTTGCGTAGCTGGCCACAAACAGCACGTGCTTGCGCCCAATCCCGGCTTTGCTGCTGGCTCTGCTAGTGATTTTGTTGCTGGCTCTGTTGCAGACAGCTTTCCTTTACCGGTGCTCCTGCTGGCACGGCTGCCTATGACTCAATCACTGGCATTCTTTGCTGCTGGCTTTACTAGAGCCGCACATTGCTGTTCCTGACAGCACTGCAGGCGCCCCATGCACCCCACTGACCTGGAACCCACCTCAACATGACGGTTGGCCATGTCCACGGCGTGCAGTAGGGGAGCCATAGTCATCTTATGCTCCACGGGCCGTGGAATTGATTGCGCATGAGGCCTTCTGCCATCGAGGTCACGCGCTAGCTCGCCTGGGGCACAGCGCCAGCAGCGATGGAGAGCGCCCGGCATGCTTGGTCAGCAGCAAACTCACCCGCGAACTGAGTGGCAATGCTCAGGCCGACAGGAGGCAGCTGCATGTTGTGAAGTACGCGCTGATGACGTGCAGAAGGTCGGGGCGGCCTTCTTTTGTCGCTGTCGGTGATGACGGTGTCGGTGATGAATTTCTGGGTGATGGATTTCTGGGTGGGTGTGATCCAAGACCCACTCTGGCACGTCGTGACCGTATGGTATGCGTATGTCCTGCGGTGTATATAGCATGTTGGGACAGCAACAATGGCAGGAAGAGAAGGCACCAGCTGAGCAGGCTGGGCAGTTGGGAGCCCTAAGGCAGTGCTGGAGTCAGGCGCCCTAAACTGCATGTTGGCAGTCTCCTCTGCCCCGCCCTGCCCTGTAGTACCAGTAGTAGTACCAGTAGTAGTACCTGTAGTCTTTGCGCGCGGGCTGCACCATATGACCGCAGACAAATCATAGCGTCCCCTAGGGAGCCCATCTCAATCATTCTGCTCAACCCCCCCTGCAGCTCATCCCCTCGCCCGCACTCCAGGCCACCGTTTCCAACTACCCTCACTTGACATCCCAGCCTTCCACCTCACCCACCCCAGCACACCCCCGCCCAGCCCTCCCGACCACTCCCTTGCTCGCAGCCTGCTTTCCTGCCCACCTTCTCCCCGCCCTACCCACCACCCACGCACACCATCTGCAACGAACCATATGCAATAGCTAGACTCACTCTCACGTCACCCGTCACAACAACCCCCGTCACAACAATAGCAGGAGCATAGGTTTCTCCCTCTCATTGTATAACCGTTACGCGCATTATGTCACCCACAGCCAAGAAGAAGGCAGGCAAGAAGAACGGCCAGGCCAGGAGGAGAAAGGCATAGCGAGGGATGGGACTGATCGCTCCCTACGGACACCAAGCGAACATTGACTAGCGTTGCCACATTGCAGCGACACACCCGGTCTTTTCACGGCTCCTACCGCAATTGTCACTCTCACTCGCAACTAAAAAAGCACAGCTTTCCAGCTTCCGCTGTCACATCTGTAGCTCTACAGCTTGCACTCTTATCCTCGCATTGTCAGTGCACTCTCGCTCACTACCAACAAGCGTTCGGGTTTATCTAAGTCAATTGCTGGCGATCACTCGTGTTGCATCTCTGCCACCTTGGGGGCATACACGAGCATGCACATGACCAAACTCCCGTTCATACTGATATCAGCATAAGGTCGGGATGCGGGATGTTAAGGCGACTGGGTCAAGCCAGCCTCGCCTCACACGCCCAAGCAGCGGCACGCTGCGCTAGTCCTTCCGCGTTGCTGACAATTGCGTCGCTGTGCCGCTTTGAACAGTCACGCACGCGTGCTCACTCCATGCCAAAGACGGTCTTGAACACGTCGCGAACCTTGTCCCCGCTGTCGATGTCAGCCAGAGGGTCCTTGCGCAGCCGGTGGCGCAAGCACAGGGGCACGACGCGGTAGATATCCTCGGGAGTGACCTGCGCACTCACGCGCAGCCAGGGGTAAATAAAACTCCACAAACCCATGCAAACTTTCTCGACCGCCTCGGACAGCCCCGGGCGGTCAGGCAGATCGTGGACCCTGCACACACCCCTGAGCACTGCCGTATGGCAGTGTGAGCAGGTGCCGCACTGTGACCTGGCAGCACCTGCACCATTGCCACACTGTGAACTGGCAGCACCCGCACCTGAAGTGCACAAGGCTGGAAGCCTGCTGAACAAGCTCCCCACCCCACTCACTTAGTCTAGCACAGGTCAACCACTGTGCCACCGTTCAGGCAGCTGTTTGTCCCCCGGTGCTTTCCTCACTGCTATGGCCTGCCTGCTGATGAGTAACCCAGTCAGCCCTTAGCCTGACTGCTGCGACAGCAGCCGGCGCAGCCCACCTCTGTTCGCCCCTCGAAGGCAGCCAGGGCCTTGGCGGCACGGTTGGTCACGATGTCTCCACGGATGCCGTCCACATTGAGCTCGGAGCAGATCTGGGAGATCTTCACGCGGAAGTCATAGGGCACCTGAGGTCAGGAGGGAGCGCAGGAGTGTGAGAGAATTTATACTCGACTAGAGAGAAGGAATGAGGCTATCAAATCATGAGAATGCCTACAGGGAGGAGGGACCACTGATAGGGAGCTCTTGGGGGGGGGAGGAAGCCTGCACCCCTTCAGTGCTGTGTGGTGGTGCCATAGGGGCTGACTTAAGCTTGGGTTCCCGCTAGTGGGAGCACGAGGGGGAAGCCTACAACCCTGCTGTATTAAGGTGTTGGAGCCCTGGGGCTGGCTTGCACAGGTGGTGCCACCACTAGGGTCCCACCCTCTCTGGCACCTGGCTGTGGCCACCTAGGACCCTGCCCACTCAAAGCTGCTGCGCCTGCCAGCGGTGTTTGCCTTGCGTGCCAGCTGGCCCAGGCAAGGCCCCTGACTGCTCTGCGACTGTCTCAACCTCAACCTGCCGCCCAGCTCAGGCTGCCCAACCCGTCGCCCACTGCTGCCCAGTGCCCAGCTACACCCTCCCTCCCGCTCAGTGCAGCAGTCTTGCCTCCCAACCTTCCCCCTCCCCCTCCATCCCACCCCCTCCATCCCTCCCCCTCCATCTCTCAACCCACCACAGCCCCTGCCTCCCTTCACACTCAACCTCCCTCAGGGCCAACTTCCACCTCCCTAGCTTTGCGAACAAACCCAGGCCCAGCTCATGGCCCCCACGGCCACCGGCCACCAAGCCACCCCCCACCTCGCAGCTCTTCAACCGCTGCCGTGCCTCCACAATCTTGGTGGTCAGGGCCTGCTGCGTGTCGCCGTACTTTGACAGGAAGCTGGCGGGGTCCTCGTCAAACACGGAGCGCTGCGTCACGATCTGAACGCGCAGCTTGGGCTCGCGCACCGTGCCGATCTGCAGCCAGAAGCAGCAGCAGCAGCAGCGGTGGAGGCGGTGGCGGCGGCAGCAGCAGCAGCGGTGGCAGTGGTGGCTGTGGCAGCGGCGGCGGCAGCAGCAGCAGCGGTGGCAGTGGTGGCTGTGGCAGCGGCGGCGGCAGCAGCAGCAGCGGTGTTGTATGTCAGGGAGGCTGACCATCAGGGGACAGGCAGCTGGAGTTGACACCCTGCCACTGGGCTGAGCCTCTCACACCTGCCTGACTCCCCTCACCCCCTAAGAGCCGCCTCACCCCCTTCCTAGGACCCTGACCATCCACCTACCCACCACCTGCCCCCATCCACCCACCCCTCTACGCCTGAGATGCCCCATTTCTCCCCTCTCCTCCCTCCCCTCTTGGGTGCCCCCCTCCCTTCCTTCTTTACCCTGCCCCTGCCCTACCCTGCCCTACCCTGCCCTACCCTGCCCTGCCCTGCCCTGCCCACTCACATACACATGGGTAGGCACCACACATGGCTGCCCCCTGCCCCCCTGCCCAGCTGCCCCTTGTGACCCCCACCCCCCCTTCACCTGTGCATGCATGCCAAAGCGGTCCAGCAGCTGCGGCCTCAACTCCCCCTCCTCAGGGTTGCCGCTGCCCACCAGGATGAAGCGGGCGGGGTGGCTGATGCTGATGCCCTCACGCTCCACCGTGTTCCACCCGCTGGCAGCGCTGTCCAGCAGCACATCCACAAGGTGATCGTCTAGAAGATTCACCTGCAGCCAGGCAAGGACAGTTAATGTTGGAGAGGGTGCCTCAATGGGCTTGCTTGGTGGCCTGGGCTCGGCACAGCTGGCAGGGACTGGGTGGGCAGCCAGGGGGTGGTGGCCTCTCAACATGACGAGAAGAAAAGTTGGGTATGTATAGGGTACGCAACCCATCCCATCCCATCCCACCCCACCTCATCCCATCCCATCCCATCCCATCCCACCTCACCTCATCCACATACAGGATGCCACGGTTTGCCTTGGCCAGCAGTCCGGGCTCAAACGCCTTCTTGCCTGCACACCCACAGCAGCCCCAGGCTTGAGCATTGCAAGGCAGCTGTGAGGGACCTGGCGACTGCCTGGCGCATGAGCCACAGCACGCTGCACAGCCAGCACCACCCTGGGCGCCTGCCTAGGGGCCTAAGGTTGAGGCGCAGCTCCAGCTGTCCGCTGCTGACTTGCCCTCAGCGTCCTGGAGCCCAGTATGCGGCAGGCCAGTAAGCTGGCACCTGCCCCTGCCTTGCCACACACTCTACTGCCCCATCCCTCCACTGCCCCTCTGTTCCACGCCAGGTTCACTAGGGACACAAGGAGCTAGGCTGGCACTGCACTTGCCTGGCTCTGCACAATTCTTCCCCTGCCCACTTCCCTGCACACTTCCACTACACTGCCCCTGCCCCACCCAGCACACTCATCACGGGCAGCCAGCTGGTCATTGTGCAGCCAGCTGGCCTGCCCTGCCCTGCCTTGCCCTGCCCTGCCACCTAGCCAGCCCCCCCTGCCCTGCCACCTAGCCAGCTGGCCTGCCCTGCCCTGGCCTGCCTGCCTGGCAGCCAGCTGGTCAGGAGCTGGGCACTCATGGTCAAGCTGTTGGGGGTGCCAGCATTGCAAGATCCAGCACCTGGCTCATCTCTTGACCACCCGCCCCTCCGCCTATTGGTCACTTTCCCTCCAACTCCTTCCATCCACACACACACACACACCTCCCTCCCTGCGACCCACCCTGGCCCACGCTCCCCACCCCCTTCCCTGTGTATTCACCCTCCCCTCCAACCTGAACCTGGCTCATGACCCAGAGGCCCCCCCCCTTAACTTTTCCCCCAACCCCACCCCTGCCACACACCCCTGGACTCTCAACCCCTGCCCCCCACCCACCCCTCCTCTGCGGCCCCTCAGCCCTCACCCTCTGTCAGCGCCTTCTCAATGTCAATGGTGCCGCACACGCGGTCCTCTGTGGCGCCTAGGGGCAGGTCCACCATGGGGATCTTCATGCGCCCCACCGGCAGCTGCTCCCCAGCCTTGGCCTTCAACCGGATCTGTGCACAATCATAAGGGGTGGGCACAGTCAGTGGGGGAGGGCGAGCAGCAGCAGCAGCAGCAGCAGCAGCAGGCCAGCCCAGTGACAGCATCAGCAACGGTCGTGGCAGCGGCTACAATGGCTACAGAGGCGGCGGCAGCAGCAGCAGCAGCAGCGGCGGCGGCAGCAGCAGGCAGACCTAGTGGCAGGTATGCATCGCGCTCTGCCAGCCCCTAGCCTTGATCAGCTCGCCAACTGACTTGAGGCAGCCATCTGTGCCTGCTGTCATGCTGGTAGCGTCTCACACCTCCTCACTCATCAGCTCAGGGTCCTCGGGGTCTGAGTTGAACGGGTCCTTGTCCACAACCTGCAGCAGCAGCAGCAGCAGCAGCAGCAGCAGTGCTGGCAACAGTGCCGGTTCGCCCCTCAAGCTCAGGGGAGCTGTGCCTGACACACAGCTGTGGTGCTCAGGTCAGCCAGACCTTGATTTCTGGCAGCAAGTCGGCTAGGGCACGGATGGTGGTTGTCTTGCCCGTTCCACGGTCACCCATAATCATCACGCCACCGATCTTTGGGTCAATGACGTTCAATATCAGCGCCAGCTTCATCTCCTCCTGCCCCACGATGGCCGTGAACGGAAAGATGGGCCGGGCTGCGCCCTCCAGCTTAGACCTAGCTTGAGGTGCCGGAGGGGGTGCCACGGCTGCCACAGCCACCACTGCAGAGCGGCGATCAAAGTCAGTTGAGATTTCTGGTCGGAAAGCTGCTTCGTCTGCCCGCGTGTCGGCTCGTACCTTGCAGCATAGCACGCCTTTGGGAGCGAGCATTGCCTGCCTGCGAGACATACGAGACGTGTGTGGGATGGGAGAGGCCAAGCGAGGTACTGGGAAAGCTATGGCTTGTACCTGGAAAGGCTGGCACCGGTGCGGCACAGGATGCAGGCCAAGCACGGGGCGGCCTGTCTGCTGCTGCTGGCCCGCTGCTCTTCCGCATCGACCGCCAATTGATGTCTTCATGTTGCTTGCCATTCCGCCTGTGGTGCTGGTAAGTCTGCAGGCAATGTCGTTAGTGCAAAATCTGGTCACTTTGGTCATCTTAATCCGCCCCTTTTGGAAGGTATGCGGCCAGAATATCTCCAATTACCTCTGGTCGCACCTGGCAATGGCATCGCAGCTGCAGACTGGCAACAAGCCACTTCAGCTTAGTAGCTCCGCTCGTAGGCGGTGCTGCTGCAGGCGGAGGTGTGTACAGGCGCGAGCTAGCGAAGGCTTCTGTCGGGACAAGGTGGCTGTGAGAAAAGACGTCAAGTCTGAGGGCAAGGTGTGCAGCCATGCTTCAGACCTCAGTGGCAGTGGCAGTGGCAGCAGCATGATGTCCTTTACTTGCCTCAAGCCCCAGGTGTACAAGCTGACCTTTGTCGCAGCCAAGGGCGATGCACGTGTGATCGAGTGCCCTGATGATGTGTACATCTTGGATGCAGCGGGTACGCACCAGTGACTTGCACAGGAGGCATGCACAGCTAGCATGCTGCCTTACCCAGCAGGGCTAGGAGCAGTGGCCCGCTGTGCACAAGCGCTAAGCAGCACACAGCGTCGTGGCAGAGCCTAAACATGTGTGCATGACTTGCCATGACCATGTGGTGGCAGGACATCCACACCAGCTATTGGATGATCAGCAACAGGAAGAAGAGCAACAGAGGCAGTAGATGTAGCACACGCACACCCTTCAGTGGCACCAGACAGCACCAGGGTACCGGCACCATCACCACCACCAGCGGCAGCAGCAGCAGCAGCAGCAGCAGCGTCAGAGTACCGAATACCGAAGAGTCAGAGTACCGAAGAGTCAGAGTCAGCGTCAGAGCAGCAGCAGCAGCAGCAGCAGCAGCAGAGTACCGGCACCATCACCACCAGCAGCGGCGGCAGCCAGGGCAGCAGCCCCAGCTCCACCCCTGACCTTTGCCTGCAGAGCAAGCTGGCCTGGACCTGCCCAACACCTGCCGGGGAGGCATCTGTGGGGCCTGTGTGGCGCGCGTGGCATCGGGTCAAGTGGACCAGAGTGACATCCCTGACCTCAGCTTCACCTTGGATGAGGTAGGGTGCTGGCAGAGCAGGGGCAGCAGCTGGCTGGGCAGGGGGTAGGGGGCCAGGGGATGGGTGGCTGCTGGCTGCTGGCAGAGCAGGGCAGGGGGCTGGCTGTGCAGGAGGGCCTACAAACCGCTAGCATCAGGAATAGCAGCTGGGTGTGAGGGGCTGAGGGGGTGAGGGGCCGCTACTAGCCGCTACACAGCACGGGCAGGCAGCAGCAGGCAGGGTCCCAGGCAGGCAGGTAATGCGGCATGGAGCTAGGTGCTTGCCCGCATGGCAGGGGCCTGGAGGCTGAATGATTGACAAGCCATGGCTAGCGCCACCTGCACTGTGGGTACCAGGATTGTTGTCGAACAGGGAGCTTGTGTTAGACCCCGTAACTGACCTTTGGAGGGTAGTAGGGTATGAGGGTATTGAGAGGGACAGGGAGCTGGTTTTAAAGCCCCTGCCTTGACCTCATCACTGCTGCATCTGCCCTGACTACTGGCCTGACCACTGCCCTGACCACTGCTCTGACTGCTGCCCTGACCACTGCCCTCCCAGGGGGAGCAGGCCAAGGGCATGGCGCTGCTGTGCATGGCCCGGGCCGCCAGCGACTGTGAGATAGAGACACAGTGTGACTGGGGCTACTCACTGGGGGTGGGGGAGTGGAAGGGCGCCAGCGGTCTGTTTGCCAACTCGCCCGACCCACTGATGGGCACGGAGTGGAACAAGGACGTCAAGGACGCAGCCGGTGTCAAGGCGGTCAAGTTTTGATGATCTCTTTTGGGGAAGGGAGGCGGTGTTTACAAATGAGGGGTGAGGGGCAAGGGGTGAGAGGGCAAGGAGTAGGGTCGGGCGCAGGCAGGGGTTGGATAGGAAGTTTGGCAGGGTGACGCTGCTAGGGCGCCAGCAT
This sequence comes from Haematococcus lacustris, assembly GCA_030144725.1. NCBI lineage: Eukaryota > Viridiplantae > Chlorophyta > Chlorophyceae > Chlamydomonadales > Haematococcaceae > Haematococcus > Haematococcus lacustris. Next base: position 2,751,211 of record JASKMD010000028.1, on the reverse strand, counting down.
ATGCCTGGCATGGGTAGGGTGATGTCTAGGTGGGGGGCCCCACCGCTGCCATCACACCAGACATCATGGGTGAGGAATGAGGTGTGGGGGCCCAAGGGGTCAAGGGTAGGGGCGGGCGCAGGCAGCGGTACAACAGGAGTCTGGTATGTATCCCACCAGCAGGTCTGACAATTCGAAATGTGGCGGCTGGTGGGCGTGGGGCATGGTCAGTACTCAAGGGGCCCCCCGGGGGTGCTGGGTCAGCTGCTGCCGGCCATGCTGCTGTGGGGGCTGCCCCGTTTGCCCAGTCTGCCGCGGCTGCTCTATCTGGGCAACAGGCAGGCAGGGAGTTGGTCCACCCCAAGTGGACAGCTGGGCGGCCAGTTGGGAGCAGTGAGCTGTGCCACTGGTCTAGTGTAGGCGCTAGGTGCCTTCCAGATGCCCAGTTCATCCAGCAGCAGCCTGGAGTCAGCGTCCAGCTGGGACCAGACACATCCTGCAGCAGCACATCCAGTGGCTGCAGCAGGAGGTCACCCGGTTTAAGGAGCAGGTGCAGCGCTTAGGCTGCCCGGAGCTGGAGCAGAGATGCCGCTCATAAGGCTATGTTGTTTCTATGTTGAAGGGCATGCTGGAGGTCAGCTGAGTGCTCTGTAGGGTTAGCTGAGTGCCCTGCTGTATGCCTGTGGCCTTGAGATGTGTGTATGACCAGATGGCCAGGGATAGGGAGCGGCATGGGACAGAGAGTGACATGGGACAAAGTGACATGGGGGCAGTGACAGGGACATGGTTGGGTTGAGTTGTGTGCACCGATTGCTGCACGAGTTACTGTAGAGCGGGTTGCCAGTAACCGTCTATGCTCAGAAACACAGTATTGGAGCTGGCAGATGACACTTGGCCCCTTGGTGGATCTCTAATGACAAATGGCACTGATGCCCAGGTCACACTGCCAGGTGTGTGAGCCATTTATGCGTCAACTTGCTTGGCAGGTTGTGTTTGGTCCCTCGTCCGTCCACCCGTCATGCGCTTGTGTGGCGTGCAGGTGTTAAGCCCTGACATAGCAGTTGCTGGCCCCTGCTGCTCCTGACATAGCACTTGCTTGACTTTCGCCAAGCAAACTGTGTTTTCCACGGTTCATAGGGTATGAATAGGGGCTGCATGTTCACACAGCAAGGACAGGCTGACTGATGCGGCTGCGGGAGTTATGGCATGCTGTGTCTTCCGTCTTCCGTGCCCCCTAGTGCCATCAGCTCCTGATGCCAGGCGCATCATACCCTCAGCATCATACCCTCAGCAGAGGAAAGACTAGCCTCATGATTTAGTCAGCTGGGCTCGGCAGGCTGCGCCAGGCAGTGGGGAGGAGTGACTAGAGGGTCGTCTGAGGGTTTGGACTCCGCAGTGACATAACAGATGGTAGTGCTGGAGGGCTGTCTGGGATTAAGCGTTGGATGGATACAGAGGGCAGCCCAGATCGGGACAGGGCAGTGGACAGTTCTGGCATATGGCTAGCCACTGCTTGCCGCACGCATCAGCCCAGTGGGCAACAACTGCCATTGCAAAGGCAAGATCAAATCACCTTTCTGTTTTGTCTGTGTGAAGCTATGTTCCCATGCACATGGCATGGCCGCCTTCCGCCTACACTATTGCCTGGCTCCTGTGACGCAGAGTTGGCATGACAAACATGCGCGAATAGAAGCTGGTGACAGCTCCAAAGGGCACACACCTCCTTTACTCCATGGCCCCCCACCCCCTTGCCTTCTCTTGCCCCTGCTTGCTCTGCAGCATATGAGCAGCAGCACTGTACCATACCGGCCAGGCTGCAGGGTCAGAGGGGCTGAGCTAGTACCAGCGCCTGACGCCCATCCTTTCCCGATCCCGTGCTGCCGCTAGGTCGGGCGGCCCCAACATGGGGGTGGTAATGTTCATGCAAATACTCTCTTAAATCTGCACCGTTTTCGATACCGTTTATCACATTGGTATCTGCAAAGCAATGCGCGTCATTTGACCATCAGCGCAAGCCATTGGAGTCTTTGCTCGCGTACTGCCACATGTGCCCGCGAACAAATAACAGCGGCGAGACGGGTATCCTTGGGACGGTGAGCCACATCCCTGTGGCGCCATCTATCTGGCGCAGTGAGCGGGTTGTGCACACATGGAATGTCCGGCAAACACCCATCGCGATGCCTGCCGGGCGTGCAGGGCACCTAGACGGGGTGAATGAAACATATAATCGTACTCGCTTCCGCCGAATACACCATATGGGTCGGCGCACACTAAGGTATCACCGGGTTACACCCCCCCTCCTCCACTGTGTCCTCCACTGTGTTGCACCCGCTGCACCCACAGAAAAATGGCTACGAAATGTTTGTTCTTGACCCCTTGGCGCATTTACTAGAACAAACCGCACGTTAAACAGCCCAGGCCTCTATCAGTTTGACATCTTCAAAGTTGCATCATGTTCTCCAAGCAGAACTAGGGCCACGGGGCTGTGGGGTGGCAGTTGAGCTATGAAACTTTGCACGCAGGTGGATGGCATGTAGGGGAGTATAACTCTCAGAGGAGACGAGTCCAGATTCGGTCATGGTGTGGTGTTGGTTGACTGACTGCATGGCCCTGGCCCTGAAATCGGCTAAGGGAGTTGGGGGTCACAGGCCAAAGTGAGCTTATGGCTTATCTGAGTATGAGCGTTTGTTACAATGTCCTAGATGAGCTTAGCCTAGTAAGTAGCATGTTGTAAGTCCAAATGGTCGAGCTGTGGCATTGCCCTCCAGGTATGGGGGGGAGGTGGGCTCATTGCCACATCCTCGCTACCGCTTTCCGATCCGACTGCTGCCGCCGACGCGCATGCTCATGTAGAGCAGCCCACGCGACGCGGGCGGTTGAAGCGACGACTGCATGCTCCGCAATGGCTCAAATTTGAATCACCAACTTTGATGCTTTGTTGTGCACGGCCTACTGACTGCATTATTATTCTGGATGGGGAAAAGGTAGCTGGCCGGGCTGGCTACATTGTGAGCCAAGTATCATGATATTTGGCGTAGTGAGTGCAGAATTACAGCCGTCCTACTACCAGGGGTCGGTTTCCTGTCATTTTTTGAATGTTGGGGCCGCCTGACGCTAGGGCGCGACCGGAATATGACTGAATATGACTGGAGAAGAGTTGGGCGGAGAGCGGAGAGTAGGCTAGCGGAGACCCCTAGCTATGTATGGATCACTAAGCCACGGCCATATCTGCCAAGGGCGGCCCACAAGCCAGATGATATGTCCATGCTGAAATATGACCAAAAATGATATGGTCGCGCCGGGGGAAAGAAGTGAAAGTGTGGAACACCGTGAAACACCTGGTAAAGCATTTGTGGTGGCGGGAAGCGCACTTCAGCGATGGCGCCGGACCTGATAACCCAGCGGCCCTGCTTCGCCTGGCTGTGGAAAGATGCGACCCTGGCGGATGCAAAGCTGCGGCTGTGGTCAGCACCTTGGCACACTACGCATGACGTGCATCGAGTCGTCCTGGCTGCCAACAGCGAATACTTCAAGGCTAGGGTTCTCCGGTGGCCCGGGAGCGAGTCACAAGACACGGAGGTTGTGAGGGAACGAAAACTGGTAAGAGCATGATATAACATTTGCTCGCTCTGCTCCTTACTACCCACTTGGTTCTACCCACCGAACTTCACCTATTTGAGCGACAGGTGCATCTCCCGACATCGCTGCCTTGCTGGGACGAAACGTTCGACAGCCCGGTTGAGTGCGATGTGGCATGTACGAGGGCCGGCTCGTAGATGAGCAGCAGGATGCCCTGACATTGGCAAGGGTGAGTACGACACACATATCACAAGATACAAGCTGTGCGGAGCCACAGCCCAAACCTGACTCCCGCCACTTGAGGGTGTGTCCACGTCCACTGTCTGTGCAGATGTGCCGTGTGGCTGAGCGATGGGCCTTCTCTACGCTGACTCGCTGCTGTCTCCAGCAGCTCTCGGCTTTGCCAGCATCACAGCTGCCAGCTACTCAGCTGCTGCTGGTGCTGGAGACCCTGCCAGACCTCAGTGGCCTGCAGCCTGAACACAACAAATGGCTGGACCGAGTCCATAGCCTGGCAGCTGGCTTGGCACCTGGGCCTAGTCCCCTGCCCTTGCTCCTTCACCTGTACGGGGACGTCCACGCCGTCATCACCAGCGCCCAGCTCCGGGACTACTTCTTGCAGCTGCCTGCCACAGCAGTACTGTGCTGGGCGGCCAGCGATGAGCTGACGGTGGACAGTGAAAACAGCGTGGTGGAGCTGCTCAGCCTGTGGATGGCTGGGCCAAAAGGTCTAAGTTGCTCAACAGAGCAGCAGCAGCAGCTGTCCTGTCTGGTGCGGGTGCAACACCTAAGCCCAGGTAAGTAGCAGCTGTAGTAGCTGTAGTTGTTGTGCCACTGATGAGAACTTGGGTGGATGCAAGTCAAGCTTGTGTGATAGGAAGCATGAAAAGAAAACGACCTGAAGGTTAATAAGGGAGGCAAGCTAAAGTAAATGTGGAATCTGGGTCATTGCATGGTAAGACTAGCTGGTCATTGCATGGCATTGCTGCGTAGCTCATGGCTGACATATAAGCTTGTAGGCCCCCTGCATCATTGCCTGCTTCCCTGCCTGCCTGCGCAGCCTATGCCCAAGGCCGTCTGCCTACACTGGCATGGTTCCAAATCCCTGGAGCAGCAACAGCCAAGGTAGCTGCAGCAGCCAGCTGTGCTACAGATATGACTGGTGTGCTCAACAAAGACAAGGAACCAGCAGCTTGGGCTGCATCGCCCCGCACACAGCTTGACCCCACTGAGCTGCTGCGCCGCACCACCATCCGCTGGGACATCCCAAGGCAGAGGCTGGCCAGCTTGATAGCCAGCAAGGACCTGACAGCCAAGATTGCCTCGGAGCCAGTCTACACAGCTGGGGCAGGCTGGCGGGTGTATGTGGATTTGAACAAGGGGAAGGACAAGAAGGACTTCACACTGGGCTGCTGGGGTCAGGTGGTGGCCTATGCAGAATGCAAGCAGCATTCCCTGGGCGCGAAGCTGCCTTTGTGCACATCTATCCGGTACACCATCTCAAACAGCACATGGTTGAGGTCCTTGGGCACTTGGACAGACGTGAGTGTCAGTGATGGGTATGGTGAAGCATCCTTCTTGGGGAAGAGCATCAACACAGTGGCAGAACTTGAGCCCTTTCTGAAGGGTGGCTGCCTGCAGATTACCGCAGCCTTTCAGGTTCAGCACAAGCCACCCAACTATTTTAGTTATCTGCTAAAAAATCTCAGATTTGATTAAAATTCTGAGCCTGGAACCTCATTCATCATTCTGTCTGTAAGTGTTGCGGCCATACACCACCTCCTTCTTCACTGGCACTTGGCTAGCCACTGCTTGCCGCATGCATTGCGACGTTCAGCACCTCGCGCATGAAGAACCTGACCCCTGTGCTGTAGTATCAGTGGGGGCAGTAGTCTGATGTAGTAGTACGATGGATATTATGTTATTGTTGAACATTGTGTTTGCGGTGGTTGATGATGCTGGGCATTTCGTTATTGGGTGCGAGAAACAGTTAGGGAACAGCTGGCTTTTCAGAGGACGACTGTTCTGAAGCCTTCAGAGGAGAAGGCTGCCAAGCAGGCCAGGCTGCGGTCAGACATTCAGCCTTGCTCCAGGCCAGTGGCCACCTTGGCCCATGCATGCACGAGGTCTTCTTCACTTCTAGACTGGTGAAGGCGGGTGCAGCCTCAGCAACCTGTTGTAAGCCCGTCCAGCCACCCCGTCTTGCCAAGGCCAGCATCAGCCAAATGACAGCAATCGAGGATCAATACACTGTAACAATACAAAGGAAACAAGGCTGTCTTGCTATCTCATCTAGAAGAAGGCAGGCAAGGAATGCTTAAAGAAGGAATGGGACAAATGCCCTTGTTGTCCTCGAGGGCAGCCTAGCGTAGCCTGCCCAGCCCCCGCTGCCCTCAGCCTGCCCCCGCCCCCCGGGGTTGCTGCAGCTGGAAGTAAGCGGGAGGGTAGGCGATGGAGGAGGACATTGCGGGAGGGGTGGGCTGGGGCTGGTACGCCCCCCCCGGTTGGTGGGGGTACATGGGGGCATAGGCAGCCGGGGTAGACATGGGGTAAGACCCCCCTGTGGGGGTCAAGGCGCCGAGGCCTGGGGAGGGGCGCAGGGGAGAGGGGCTGTGAGCAGCAGGGCCAGCTGGCTTGCTGCTGGGGTAGGAGGCAACAGAGTTGGTGCGTCGCCTGCGTGGTGAGGCAGGTGGTGCAGGGGGCTGGGTGGTGCAGGGGCAAGGGTAGGTGGTGGGTGGTGCAGGGGCCGGGGTAGGTGGTGGGTGGTGCAGGGCCAGGGGGGTGGGTGGTGCAGGGGCAGCTCAGCAGCTTTGGACCCGCTGTACCAGCCGACCAGCTGCAGCTGTGTGCTGAGTGGTACATGGCCGAGGGCAGGTGGTGGGTGGTGCAGTGGGTGGAGCTGGTGAGCTGCCCCTGCACCACAATCCTAACCACAACCCGGTGCAGGGTTTGGGTGGTGCAGGGTCAGGTGGTGGGTGCAGCTGGTGGCGTGCTGTGGCACTGCGGTGTTGCATTGTGGACTGCTGCTGACATGCGCTGGGATAGGGAGGCTGGGCCATACTGGGCACAAGGCAGCCAGGGTGCCGCCCAGGGCGTGACTAGAGTGGTGCCCCAGCATGCAATAAGTAACATGCGTGAGGTGATATGAAAGGACAGCTTGCATCATCATCGTCATCATCATCATTGCATTAGCCAAACATGGCGCTGCTGCAGACTCCGCGCAAAGAAAAGCTGTGAAACCACTAGGTTGAGGTGTGTGAGACTGTGTGAGACTGTGTGAGGGCCCTGCTTATGTCCGTCATTCACCCCCTGCCCATTTGTCCACCCCCTGCCCGGCCCACCTGCAGCATATGAGCAGCAGCACTGCTCCCAGCACCAGCAGCAAACATGTGGCGGCTGCCCCAGTGACCGTGAGGATCTGCCAGACAGGCCAGCCTCCTTGGTCAGAGGGGCGGGTGCCAGCCCCCTCATTGGGGCTGATGATGAAGGCCGTCTCCACTGCAGCCAAGGGGAGAGCAGCAGCAGCAGCCCGGGCATGGTGGGCTGGGTGGTGGGTGCAGGTTGACCCCGTTGTACCCCTCAGCCTGGTAGGGTGGTGGGTCCCTGGTGCATCAGGGGGCTGCTGTGGGCCCCTTGCTGAGGCGGTGCTGATGATGGTGCCAGGTCCCCTCACTCCCGACCCCTCCTACTCTGGACCCAGCAGCCCCTGCATGGGCCCTGGGCAGATGAAGGGGCTGGTTGGCCTCTCATTGATGGCTGCAGGGGCGGGGCAGGGGGTGGGCGGATGGGCTGGGGGTGGGCAGGGCAGGGGGTGGGCGGGGCTCTAGCCCTGGGCAGATGTAGTGGCGGATCATACCCCCGTTTGTTGATGTGGCTGGTGCACAGATGGCTGGTTGGAGTTAGGGTTAGGGTTAGCTGGACAGCTCAGACTAGGGTTGAGGTTAGGGTTAGGCAGAGCCCAGCCATGGCCAAGCTGGCTGGAGGGACTTAAACAGGGAGTGAGTAGAGTGATGTGGAGGAAGGAGTGAGGTGATCAAGGATTCGGTACACATGTGGCTGCTCAACCTGCCTGACACCAATGACTTTAAGTGAGGGTGGTTGCTGAGTGTGAGGGGTGTGGGGAGAGTAGGACAGGTTGGGGTGGGCTGTGGTGAGACGCAGCAGCAGCAGCAGCAGCAGCCAGCCTGCTCCGAGAGAGGTGCAGCAGGAGCTGAGGGGGGTGGGGTTGGACTCCACCTGTGGCTGACACGTCACAGATGGTAGAGGTGGCTGGGTGGGCTCGTATGACCAGGCACAGCGGGCTGCTGTTGGTCTGGAAGCTGGATCCCGAGCTGTGCAGGGCAGGTCAGGGTCAAGGCAGAACACGGCCAGGGGTAGTGGAGCGAGACAGGGCCAGGGGCATGGAAGGGCCATGGGGGAGGCATGCCAGGGATGCAGTACAGGGGCTACACAGGCCATGCCATCATGCAGCCCCCAAAGCGCCAGTTGGCCTCTCCAGGGACCAATGATCCTCTAGGACTGCAACCCCTGTGCCCCTGATGAGCAGGCTGCAGCCCGGGCACTATGGGTGGTGTCGGTTTGACCCTCAGGAGTTGTTTGGCCTCTAAGGCGTCAGTTGACCCCTCAAGTGGCCCCTACGGCCCATCAGACCTGCAGCCCCTGTGCCCCTGGCCCCTCTCCACGCGCAGTGGTGGGGGCCTGAGCCTGGGTCTGCCTTGCCCTGGCAAGGGGGTCTGCCCTGCTGCTGCCGGGGGCCTGGTGGGGGGCCTAGTGGGAGGGCTGGTCGGGGTCTCCAATGGATGTGGTGCTGAGGCCGGCCTGTGAGGTGCTGGCACTGACCACCAGTTGCTGGCATTGCAGGAGAGGGCCTCATAGCCCGGTGCCACTGGGCAGGCGCTCAGGCTGCCTGGCACCACCCCGCAGGCCTGCGGGCAGCAGCAGCAGCAGCTGGGAGCTGGGGGTCTTGCTGGCTCAAGGTGTCCTAACAGTTCGCGGTGGAGGGGTGGCCTGAGAGAACCCTGGAGACAGCCTGTCAGCTGCTTGCCCAAGGCTTGCACAATCCAGCAGAGCTCTTGAGATGCCTTAGCGTGCTTGATGTTGCCATGTTGGCCATGTTTACTGCACCATCCAAACAGGCTGTGGCAGCGGAGGCTGCCTACCTTGCTCAGGGACACGAACGTGCTGACCGCTTGCTTGCAGGTGATCTGATAGCTGAGGCCATACCAACCACTGGCAGGCAGGCAGGCAGCGTACAGCGCAGTGCATGTGTAGGGTGGACAGGTTGGGTGGGGGGTAGTTTCTTCACTGTATTCTCACCAGCTTGTGTAAAGCGTGTCACCGCTGATGTTTTGGGCTGGCAACGACAGCTGCACATAAGCAGCTTCGCATGCCCGTACCCTACGGGTTCGGAGACATTTGTTAAAGATTGTGTCGGGTCTGACGCGCTTGGAGCTTTCAGCACTCACGTCAGAAGAGCCCACAAGCTTTGACGAACCCACATGTTCGGTCAAATCGACTTATACCGGTGATGACATTGCTAGGCAACATGTAGAGCAAGCTGGTCAATCAGCACGGCCAAGCTCGGGCTACGGTTCAGCGATCTATGCATTTACTAATGGCCAGCTTGCATGCATTCGTATAGCAGTACGTCCACACAAGATTTGGTTGAATATAGCTTACTGATGCTTGTCGTATCATAGCAATTGTGTCCCTTACCCTTAATGCATACATATCTAATGCTAATGGGTGTGATTGCCAAATATACGCCGCCCGTAGTCTTGCGGGTTCCTCCTGCCCCCGAGAGCTGCGGTCGCTATGGCTGCCGCATCAGGCCTTGGCAAGCTCACCCCGGCGCATCCCAGGCAATCCTTCTTCCAAACGTGCATCAAAGGTCCACCGCAAGCATCCCGCCTGGGGACGGTGAGGTAGTCGCACCCATCGCGCAATTCTGTAGACACGAGTGTTGACCCGTGCGCCTGCTCGTAGCATGTGGTACCTCCACAGAAGCTCGTTGAGCCAGGCGTGGCAGGTGGAGCGGTTCGGCATGGCTGCCCACTGCATGCCCGTGCTCACATGTTCCTATCGCTGTGCATTCGCAGTCTGCCGCGTTGCTGCACCCGACAGGCCGGTAATCACACCACCAGGTGTGCAAGAGGCAACCAGCTGCAGCAACAGCCATGGCAGCCAGTGCCACACCCAGCTCCCTACGCAGTGCCCTTTGATATGCGTCTGCAGCACCGCAATCCCACAGCCAGGCTGGCGCAGCGAGCCAACACACAGCCTCAGTGGGAGCACACCCGCAAGGCATTCCTCTCAACCTACAGGCAGCTGGCCCTACAGGTGAGGACTGGCAACAGCATAAGAGTCCAGGCTTCCTAAGTACTGGGAATGTGACATGGTGAGCAGCAGCAGGAGCTACGCATAGCTGCATGAGTAAAGGATAGCTAGAGTGTGAGAGAGGAGTAAAGTTAATAGGTGTAAGCAGCAGATAGGGTTGAGAAGTTCAGGGGTTACTTAAAGTGAGGTGTGGCTCAGAAAGCTCCTGACAGCACCAGCGGTCAGTGCCAACAGCCAGCGCTGTGACAGCTCCCTGTCTGTTGCCTGCTGCTGTCCACCAGCCGCCTGCTGCTCTCCCTCCAACACCTACTAGTGCGCAGACCCTGCCTGCATGCTCCACATGCTTGTGCTTGCCAGCATTGCTGCATGATGCCTTCCAGCAGCAGCACTGCCACCTGCCACCTACCCCTACACCCCAGACCTTCCTCAGCTCCTCCCCCTACCCTCCACACCCCACTGCGGTCACCCACACCCCTGCCCCTTCTTCAGCCGTGGCCCAGCCCCACCCCCAGCCGCTGCCCCACCCCACCCCAGCCCCACCCCACCCCTGCCCCTCCCCTGTCCCCCTCTCCTGCCCTGCCCCTGACCCTGGTCTTCCCCTGACCCCCAGGCAGCCCCACCGACCTGGACCTGTTCCTGCGTGCCGCCACCTGCGGGGCCAACCTGGTGCCCCTGGTGCAGCGCCTGTTCAGCGACCAGCTGACCCCGGTGATGGCCTACCGCTGCCTGGTGCGCGAGGGGGAGCAGGCCGCCCCCTCCTTCCTGTTGGAGAGCGTGGTCAACGGCGATCAGCAGGGCAGGTGGGAGGGGCAGGCAGGCTGGAGCGACCGCTCAAGCCATGGGCCATGCTGGTCCCGCTGCTGCTCCTACGGCAGCCATCACAACCACCACAGCTGCTGTCACCCTTTCACACCTGCTGCAGGAAGGACTGCTGGTGTATAGGTTGGTGCTGGTGTTGCTGCTGCTGTCAACGCTTGCCACCCTCGGCATGTTTGTTGAGGTCGTCATCAGTCATATCCAGCTAGCAGGCTTGCACAAGCCATGGGCCATGATGGTCCTACAAGTCGTTGTAGCCAAATAGCAGACTTGCTAGCCATGGATCTTCCTGTTGCTACCAGTCCTCCAGCCGACCACCAATGGCTATCAGTTGCTACCAGTTGCTACCAGTTGCATACTACCTCCTGCCGGCTGTGCCGCTGGCTCCTTAGCTTGGTGGAAACCTGGCATCTGCACACCACCATGACCCCACACTGATTGCCGTAAGCACGACCACAGCCTTGCCCCTGCAGCCAGCCTTGCCCCGCGTGTGACCCTGCATAAGGCTGCAGGTACAGCTTTGTGGGCGCCATGCCAGCGCTGGAGGTGGTGGCCACCCAGAACCAGGTGGTGGTGCTGGACCATGAGCGGGGCAGCAGGCAGGTGTCCACTGAGGCAGACCCCATGCAGGTGGGTGGCGCCATGAGGGGGGCCAGGCAGGCCAGGCAACCTGGGCAGGCCTGGCAGGGTAGGCAGATGGAGCCAAGTTAGGCAATCCAGGCGGTCTGGGCAGGTCAGGCAGGGTAGGCAGGTTAGATCCAGGCAGGTTGAGCCAGACGCTTCAGCCCTGGCCTGCTGGGTGATGGAGGGGCTGTGGGATAAGGAGGAGGGGTGAGCTGCGCATGGCTCATCCACCTGTAGGCTAGGCCTCAAGGGCAGGCTAGAGTAGGAGGGCGCAAGGTGGCGGTGGAGGAGGGGTGGGAAGGGAAGGGAAGGCCACGAAGCGAGGCAAAGGTAGAGTGTCAAGGGTGCCAAGCAATAGTCAGTGGCTACAAGATGATACTATATCAGCAAATTGAGAAAAAAACCCAGCCTACCCACCACCTACCTATTGGCTAAAAAAAGCCTATTCATCAGGCAAGAGTGAAAAAGGACAAAAGGTGACCCTGCCTAGCCCACCCACCACCTGCCCCACCTGCCTCCCAGGTGCCTGAGGCCCTCAGCCGCAACTGGCGGCCTGCCCTCCTGGAGGGGGTGCCTGCTGTGTTCACTGGCGGCTGGGTGGGCTATGCCGGGTATGACACCGTGCGCTACGTCTACTCAGGCGAGCCGCAGTGGAGGGCTGGGCAGGGGGCTAGCGGCAAGAGGCAGCGGGGGGACAGCCAGAGCCCGGAAGGGGCCAAGCAAGGGGCAGGCAGGGGGGGGGCAGGGGGCAGGGGGGGGCCAGGCGGGGGCCAGGCAGGGTCAGGAGGTTAGGGGTTACAGGGCATGGCTATATAGTCGGGCTTCACGCTCCCCTGCCTTGCCATCCTTTGTGTGCGGCAGGCAATTTGTTCTGGCAGCATGCTGGCAATTTGTTCTGGCAGTATGCTGGAGGGCAGGGGCCAGCTGAGGCGCATGGCACAGCATGCACGCACAGCTCTGATGTTGCCTAACCCTGCTGTCCCTACCTGTCGAACATGTTTGGGTTATGATATAGGTTATTATCAAATGTTGTATTTGATCTTACAGCAAGCCTCTGGAGTGTCTGCTATCACATGCATCATTGTGATCATTGCGCATCAGACTTTGGCTGCGTGTCACACCTTACTCAAACTCAGTGAGTGGTTGGGGCTGCTGAGCTGCAGGCAAGCTGCCATTTGACACCGCCCCAGTTGACGACCGCAACCTGCCAGACATGCACCTCTCACTCTACAATGAGGTCGTTGTGTTTGACCAGGCGACCAAGATCGTGTATGCCATCAGCTGGGTGCACCTGCAGGAAGCGGTCAGTGTAATGTGTGATGCATGCTGACAGAGTGAGATTTGAAACATTGGGGAGTCATAGCCCGTTCTGGGCGCCACCAACGTTAGCACCACACCATGACCAACCGGCCAGCATCCACCCTCATTGTGTTCTCCTTGCTGTTGCTACTCCAGCTGTATTAACTGCCACTGTCTCTGACGCCTCATTCCACTGCAGGAGCCACTTTGTTTCAGTCGCCATCGCCGGTCAAGGCTGTGTCTTGCGCTGCTGCGTGTGTGTTGCTTGCGCAGGACATCGCATCAGAAGACAGCCTCCGCGCAGCGTATCACGCAGGCGCGACGCGGTTGCGGCACTTAGCCGGACTGCTCACCAGTCCGCCGCCTGCGATGAGTTCTGGGCAGGTCGGGCTATCGCTTGGTCAGCGGCCGGCATCACCGGGGAAGAGTAACGTCACGAAGGTGAGGCGCGTCTCGGAACCACGCGCCTCAAAACATGCCCGAAAATAGCGCGATCCGACAACATTGGCCGAGCTGGTATGCGGTAGTCGAACCGCTCAGTACCGTTCCCTGTGTTCCGGGCGACCTTGTGCGCAGGAGGAGTTCCTTGCCGCGGTCCAGGAGACCAAGGAGCACATCGCGGCAGGTGACATCTTCCAGCTGGTGCTTTCTCAGCGCTTCGAACGACGCACTTTCGCGGAGCCGTTCGAGGTGTATCGCGCGCTGCGGGTAGTGAACCCCTCGCCTTACATGGTGTACATGCAGGTGCTCACCCTACCGACTGCCCTGCCGCCCCTGCCCCTCACCCCTTGGCCTTGCCCCGCTGCCAGACTGGCCCCCACCCTCTGCCCCGCTGGGTGACTACCCAACTGCTCCCCTGCCCCTGCCCACTGCCCCAGTGCCCCTAGCCTGCTGAGCCCTGGCTGCTTCACCTAACCCCCTGGCCCCCCCTTGGGTCTCCCTGGTCCTGTGCTAGTCCATGTATGTAGTTGTATACGTCTACCTGTACACTCATGTGTAGCTATGTACAATTGTCAGGCAGTGGCAGAGTAGCAGGACGATGCAAGACGCCCACCCCCCTCCCCACCCCTCTCCCCACCCATCTGCCCATCCCTCGCCCCGCCCCTCCTGCTGCCCCTCCTGCCCCCCCTCGGGCCCCCCCTGACCCTGTCCTGTAGTTGTCCCCACCCTCCCACCACCCCTCCCACCACCCCTCCCCTGCCACCCCTGCACCCCCACCCCTTCAGGCTCGTGGCTGCATCATCGTCAGCAGCTCCCCGGAGATCCTCTGCCGAGTGGACGGCCGCCGCACCGTGACCAACCGGCCCCTGGCAGGCACCCGCAGGCGAGGCGCCACGCAGGAGGTGCGTCTCTGCCGGTCACACATGCACACACAGGGGGTCACTCCTCTGCCTCCTGTGGATCCCAAAAGTGTGACACTCTGTGTGACATGTACCACCTGCCTTCCTGCCTGACACGTTGGTGGGGGGAGGGAGGGGAGAGGGGGCTGAAGACCCTCCCCCCACCCCCATTGCTGTCCAGGCAGGCTAGGGCAGGCTGTGCAGGGCGGTGGCCAGCTCATGCAAGAGTCAGCCTCTCCGTCCTCCTCCCCAGGGGTAGGGGGAGGGGTATTGCAAGCTGATGAGCATAGAGCAGCAGTGGCTTGTCCACCAGCAGTCCTTGCTGGCAATCAGTCTGGGGCGAGCCAGGGCAGACAACCGACTGGTGCGGGCCCAGCAGCGTGCCTGTATTGGCTGTCCATGCATCAGGGTGGCTAGCCAGTACTGACTGGGCATGTCAACGCCAGGGTGAGAATGTTGACCCTGGCTGCGTGCAAGGGAGGGGGAGGGGGAGGGGGAGGGGGAGGGGGAGGGGGAGGGGGAGGGGGAGGGGGAGGGGGAGGGGGAGGGGGAGGGGGAGGGGGAGGGGGAGGGGGAGGGGGAGGGGGAGGGGGAGGGGGAGGGGGAGGGGGAGGGGGAGGGGGAGGGGGAGGGGGAGGGGGAGGGGGAGGGGGAGGGGGAGGGGGAGGGGGAGGGGGAGGGGGAGGGGGAGGGGGAGGGGGAGGGGGAGGGGGAGGGGGAGGGGGAGGGGGAGGGGGAGGGGGAGGGGGAGGGGGAGGGGGAGGGGGAGGGGGAGGGGGAGGGGGAGGGGGAGGGGGAGGGGGAGGGGGAGGGGGAGGGGGAGGGGGAGGGGGAGGGGGAGGGGGAGGGGGAGGGGGAGGGGGAGGGGGAGGGGGAGGGGGAGGGGGAGGGGGAGGGGGAGGGGGGAGGGGGAGGGGGAGGGGGAGGGGGAGGGGGAGGGGGAGGGGGAGCGGGAGGGGGAGGGGGAGGGGGAGGGGGAGGGGGAGGGGGAGGGGGAGGGGGAGGGGGAGGGGGAGGGGGAGGGGGAGGGCAAGCTGATGAGCATAGGCCAGCAGCGGCTCTCTGGGTGTCATTGGGTTTGCTGGTGGTGGTGTGTGTGTGGGGCCGAGCAGGAGGACCTTGCCCTGGAGAAGGAGCTGCTTGCTGACGGCAAGGAGTGCGCTGAGCACGTCATGCTGGTGGACCTTGGACGCAATGACGTGGGCAAGGTCCGCCGCTCCAGGCTATAGGCAACCAGCATGGCTTTGGCATACATCTTGGCAAAGAGCATACACCCCAACCCAACGCGTCCAGCCATGACAATATGCGCATAAACTCAAACCCCTGCTTCTGCCGAACTGCTGGCCTCTGCCTCACCCTGCCCCTGCCTCCTCCCTATCCTGACCTTCTTGGCAAAGTTAATCAGCTCTCACTGCTAAACTGCTAAAATGCTAAAATGCTAGCCTCTGCCTTCCCCTGCCCCTGCCCCTCCCTATCCGGACCTGGCAGCCCCACTGGGCTCTGACCTGGAGGTCGCTGCCATTTGCAGGTGGCTGTGAATGGCAGCGTGGTGGTTGAGAAGCTGATGGAGGTGGAGCGGTACAGCCATGTGATGCACATCTCCTCCACCGTCACCGGCACCTTGCTGCCGCACCTTGATGCATGGGACGCACTGAGGGCGGCGCTGCCAGCGGGCACTGTGTCTGGAGCACCCAAGGTGGTCAGGGACACGCCCCTCACACACCCCTCACACCCTTCTCACACACCCCTCACACCCCTCACACTCCTGGTCCTGGGCCTGCTCCTAGCCCACTGCCACGGCTGCGTTGGGCTGGGTGGGCAAAGTGCAGCAAAGCGGTCACAGCTGCTGTGCAGACTGTGAGGTGGCGTGGCAGCAGCATGATGAAGCACCGGAGGCAGCAGCCGCTGCATCCTCTGTCAAACAGGGCTGTTAGAACTGGTTGTAGGTGTCGGGGCTCTTATAGCAGGTTGTAGGTGGACTCTGCAGCAGCCAGGGCCCTGACCTCCCTGTTGTCTTAGTGTGACTGGCCCTAGTGTGACCGGCAAAATGTTCAGTCTTCCTCACACCCTCATTCTCCCTGCCCACCTGCCTTCCCCAACCGTAGCCGCTGCACTTCAGCCATAGTGTTGCTGCTTCGTGTCGGTCATGCTAGTGATGGTGGCCTGCTTGCATCCCCGCCACCCTTGCCCTGCCTTCCTGTATGACACCCACCTCCACCTCCCTTTTGTGATGGTCATGATGGTGGTGGTCACGATGTCAGTACTCATAATGGTGTTGGTCACGACACCCACCAGAATGGTCGTGATGGTGTTGGCCCCGCTCTGCCTGCCACCCCTGTCGTGATGGTCATGGTGGCAGTGGTCGTGGTGGAGTTGGCCACGCCCTGCCTGCTGCCCCTGTGGCCCTGTCAGGTGCGGGCCATGCAGATCATTGACGAGCTGGAGGTGCACCGCCGTGGCCCCTATGGAGGAGGCATCGGCCACGTGTCCTTCACAGGTCAGCAGGGCCACAGGCAGGCAGTTAGACAGGAGTGTCCTTCACAGGTCAGCAGGGCCACAGGCAGGCAGATAGGCACCTCAGCCGGGCCAGGCCAGGTGGGCCGCTTGTATCGCCGCTGGCTTGAGATGTCAGAGGCCAGAGACATAGTCTGATGCAGGTGCTAGTGTGTGTGTGAGATTGTGTGTCTCACAGCACCATGTGATGGTGGGTGCAAGGGTAGGGCGGGGCTGCTGTTCAATGTATGGTGATGGTGGGTTGGCGGGGGTTGCTGGGGCGTTCATATTGCTACTGCTTTATGCTGCAACGCCGCCAGCCTGGATGGCTGCAGTGCATACTGTGACCCCCTGGCTGCTCTTTGCCCAGCAGCCTGACAGCTGACGGCTTCAGCGGTGCAAGCCATCATCATTCTAACCTGATCATCAGCACTAACTGCTTTGAAAAGCTATACTGTGGCTTTTGTTACTACCAGGGTTGGCTGTACAGCTCTGCAACCCCTGTGCGCGCCTGAGCTCATTGCCGAGTCCAAGGCTCAGTGACTGGGGAGATGGGGCACAGCTAGCCTGCCTTGAGCCTGGTGCTTGACGGTGTATGTGTACCAGAGGGCAGGGGGTGCCTGGAGGGGTTGGGGCATGCTACGGCTTCATCAAGTGGTTGTGGTTGAGGGGGCCTGACGGGGAAGATGACGTGGTGTAGGGGAGGGGAGGGGAGTAGAGGGTGAATGGCTGCATTCAGGGACTAAGTGCGGAGGTGTGACCCTTACCCGTGCCTCTTACCCTTGTTTCCGTATCCAGGGTTCACTTCCCACACCTGGCAAAACTTCCATGCCAGGACCAACTCTGCTCTGACCAATGCACCAGGCAATCCATACCGAATCCTGAACCCGGGAAGACCTGGGGTCCAAGCTGCTTGCAAAGCTGTGCCCAATGTCCGTGCAGGTTCCATGGACATGGCCCTGGGTCTGCGCACCATGGTGGTGCCTACGGCTGGGAATGACACCATGTACATGTACCGCCGGGGCGAGGCTAGCGCCACTGAGCACACAAGGCGGGAGTGGGTCATGCATCTCCAGGTAAACACGGCACCTTGACCCTCACCCTGACCCTCATGCTGGCCCTGACTCTGACCCTGGCCCTGACCCTGACCCTGACCCTGACCCTGACCCTGACCCTGACCCTGACCCTGACCCTGACCCTGACCCTGACCCTGACCCTGACCCTGACCCTGACCCTGACCCTGACCCTGACCCTGACCCTGACCCTGACCCTGACTCTGACCTTCATGCTGAACGTCACAACACTATGCCCCTTACCCCCCCCCCCAACAACAGCGTGTCAGCAGCACGTCAGCTGTGCCAGCAGTGCCTCAGCTGTGCCAGCAGCAGCTGTCAAGGGCATGGACAAACCAGCTGCTTCGACGAACCAGCTGCTCTGTGGTTGTCAGCTTCACACACCCACCACGACTGCGTTTCCAGCAACACTGTCAGCCGCGCATCCGGCATGGAGGTAAGACAGCTTCCCTTTGCCGATAGCTGTCAGGACACAGCTGCCAGACGAGGCTGCGGCCGCACCAGCTCCGACAGTGGCTGTGCATGCTGGCTGCGTGCGCGCAGGCCGGCGCGGGTTTGGTGGCGGATAGCCAGCCGGAGTCCGAGTACGAGGAAACAGTCAACAAAGCGGCGGCGCTGGGGCGGGCAATCGACCTAGCGGAGGCGGCCTTCGTGACGCGTTCCGATCCGTCGCAGCAATGACCTTGAGTTGTCACTCGCACATGTACTTGGTGGTATCGCTGTCGTCGTCTGCCGTGATGCTGCTGACTTACGAAGGTGTTCCAGACCATGGTGCATGCATCACTCTGTTGAAAGTGTACCACACGACTCACCGGATGGCTTGCTCAGGTCCGCACTGTCGTGTTGATGTCATTAGCTCCCACCAGACCTCTGGCTCGAGTACATTTACTGTGTCGACATCTGCCACGTGCTGATATCTGTGTGTGACATGCACTTCTTTCGCGATTTCCATGACTGGTGCTACTACGCAAGATGTAAGCCTCGCAACATGCGCGAGAATGTTGTGGTTTAGGCAGGCCACTAGTACATGCACTTGATGCATCGAGAGGGTAGTCAACGATGCAAGGCACTTTATCCTTGGGTGCCCTGCCCAAATATTTATCTGTGGCAGCAGCCTGAACTTGCAGGGACAATCAAAAAGCAGTGCAGTCAGCAGAGCTTGCATGCCTTTATTATGAGTACCAGCTTGCGACAAGCTAGTCATGTTCTTTCTCATCGCAGTCAGTCAGTCCCAACAAGGGGAAGGGCGGTCTAACCGCCTTTACCCAATGCCATGCATGAACATAATCTGTCCTTATGCCCGTCATCTGCCACTCAACACCCCCCTTCTACTTCATGGGCACTCACCATTGCTTGTGATCAACCCATGGCGTGCATCTCGTGGGCATATGCAACTGGTCTCACGGCCATGACAGCCCGTACCCAAAGCCATGCAGGGACATAACCTGCCACTGTGCCGGTAAACTTTAATTAGCTCGCTCCAGGGAAATCTCACCCGGCTTGTGACTCCTCCGCCTGCCTAGCTTTAGCACGCCCCAGTGGCAGCTGCCTGACCCACATGCTGCCATGTTCATGAGCCCCCTGGGACCACCTGCCCAACACAAGCAAGCGAGCAGTGCAGGGCAGTTGCTGCAGCGTGGGTGGTGCCTGGCCTCACTCAGTCCTGGTAGGCTGGGACCAAGGGCAGGCTGGGGCAGGCTCAAAGCCACCCAAGGGGTGGGGGGTAGGGGGGTTGTCTCTTCGCTTGCTTCATGGTGGGGAGCCAGCCGCGCCCCCTCCAGGCGGAAGCTCCTCCCTTGATGCACGCTGGTGAGTACTGGCAAAGTCTTCTTCTTCCTCCTGGTTGGCTGGGTGGAGGTGGCTGGGTAAGGGTAGCTGGGTAAGGGTTACCGTATACTTCTTGTGCGTCGGCTGAAGGGATGCAGCCGGGTCTGTTGGGTGTACTTGAGGTCCGCTGAGCTCCAGTGGGGCTGGCTAAACACGCTAGCAGCTATTGCTAGTGGTTAGTACTGTAGTGGTTGTAATGGTTGACTGAGTCTACAAATGCCTGGCTGTATCCCCCCGAAGGTTCAGCTGCTGTCACACAGTCCATCTGTCACGAGCTGGGAGTGGTTGTGGCTGTGGCTGAGAGGGCCTGACAAGGATCTTCTCGGTCAGAGGTAGACTAGGGAGTCAGCGGCCGACCCTCCTAGGTCAGAGGTAGAGGTAGACTGGAGAGTCAGACTAGAGAGTCGGAGACGCCAGAGGTAGACTAGAGAGTTAGCGTCCACCTCTGACCGGCGTGACTCTGAAGGTCGAGGCACTGTCACTGTGTCTATCTATGTTTGGCTGAGAGGGCCTGACTGTGGCTGTGGCTGAGAGGGCCAGACATGGAGCTCTGTCCGGGGTGGCTGTCACAGCTTGGCAGTGCTGCTGGACGTAGGGCTGTCAGCACCAGTGTCAAACTCCTCAGCTGCTGGCCAGCTCCTGGAAGGCCTGCAGGGCACAGGGAGGCTAAGACAAGGGCTGCCATGGATGAGCAGCACCTACATGGCTGTTAGAGGCTAACAGTGCGGCCAACACTATTAACCGTGCACACTTGTGCCCTGTATACACCACCACATGACAAGGCAACCAAGGCAGGTCGGACGAAGCTGACCCTGCCTCACCACCCCTACCCCATACCACCCCACCCCACCTCACCCCACCCCTACCCCTGCCCTGTGCCATGCTCTGCTTTGACCATGCCTCACCGCCTCTACCCTCGCCCTGCCCTGCTCCGGTGCCTGGAAGCCAAACCTTGCCCCTTCCCCTGCCCCTCACCAGCGCCACAATGCGTGCCAGCTGCTGCTGGATGCTTTCGAACTGCGGTCTCCTGCCCGGCTCCTCCTCCAAGCAAGCCGCCGCCAGGCAGGACAGCTCAGTGAGGGCCAGGCTAGGGCCAGGCGGCGCATGAAGCATGGCTGGGCTGGTGCTGGCGCTGTGTGGGCAGAACTCAGGGGTTGCCTGCCCTGGGGGCCCATAGGGTTGGCTGCCTGGCACACATGAGGGGGGTGCAGCTGGGGGGGCACCCAGTGCAGCGCTGCTGTCACAGCCAATGGCCGGGCTTGCGGCAGGTGGAGGGCAGGACTGGCTGTGCCCTGGCTGTATAGCAGCGGCTAAGGGCACGCTGGCAGTGCCGGGCGGGCCTGAGGCTGGTGGTGGCGAGGGAAGGGCAGCAGGGGGCTTGGCGGCGCTGAAGCTTGGTGGGCTGTGGGGGCTGGGCTGTGGAAGAAGCGTGGGGGGTGAGAGGGAGGGGAGAGGGGGGGTGCAGCGTGGGGTGATAGGCTTGACCACTCCGGGTGTGTCACACCAGTGTAGGAGGTGCATATGGGGCAGGGACTGTAGGTCAGGGGAGGGGGCGTGGGGGTCGGTCCTGGGGGCAGGTACACAGGCAGGCAGCAGGCTAGTCTGTGTGAAGGGCAGGGAGCAAGCGGGCAGGAAGGTGGGTGGGTGGGCGTGCGGGCAGGCAGGCAGGCAGGCGGTTGGTCGGTCGGTCGGTCGGTCGGTCGGTCGGTCGGGCTGGCTGGCCGGCCGGCCGGCCGGCGGGCGGGCGGGCGGGCGGGCGGGCGGGCGGGCGGCGGCGGGCGGGCGGGCGGGCGGGCGGGCGGGCGGGCGGGCGGGCAGGCGGGCGGGCGGGCGGGCGGGCGGGCGGGCGGGTGGGCGGTCGGTCGGTCACTTACATGAGCATCAGCTGCTGCCAAGCTGTGCGGCCGTGCAGCAGCTCCCAGACCATCACCCCAAAGGCGTACACATCCGCTGCCTTGGCTGCCCGCTCACTGCGCAGGATCTGCAGAGTGGCAGTGGGTGTGTTGGGTGGAGTGCCCAGGGTGGGGTGGTTGGGTGGGTGGCAGTGTTACTCTCGTTTGCCAGATACACAGATTCATTTTTCAATGTGACATGGCCCAGATTAGTACTAACAAAACAAAACGCATGCTATTTCATAGCTGACGCTGTATAAAGCGGAGAAGACACACACACACACACACACCAGTAGGTGGCGGGGTTAGGGTGGTCATAGGTTGATCTGGTTGATTGGGTTGTGTAAAGGTGGCTGGTCTGCTTGCTTACCTCCGGTGCCATGTACAGCGGCGTGCCGTGCCTCACCCCGCTAACGTGGGTTTTGTTGCCCGCCATCTTGATGCTCAGCCCAAAATCGCCCACCTGTAGGCCGGCCACACACACACACACACACAGGCTGAGGCTGAGGCTGAGGCCAGGCAAACACACAGGCAGACACACACAAGGCGTGACGGGCTTCACACAGACCGGCTAGCTGCGCCCTGCCCTCCCCGGCAGCCAGGCTCGATCCTGTGGTCGCACCACACAAGCTGAGAACAGGGCAGCTGCGCAGCTCTTCTATGGCGCCTAGGCACCCAGATCCCAGCGATGAGCCCAGGCAGGCTAAGGGAGGAAGCACACGCAGACCTTCACGGCTGTACGAGTGTGATGTCAGGCCTGGCTGCAGAGCGGTCGTAGAGCCGCATCATCCCTTGAATGACCAAGCATGCGGCAAAGCGGTTTCAAAGCTGCGTCATCCCTAACGTGACCCAGCTTGGGTGCCTGGCCAGCTGTGGACAGCTTTGCTGCAACGGGGCTTGCTGCAACGGGGCTTGCTGCAGCCCAGGGCTCAGCTGGCCCGGTGCGCAGCGCTTGGGGTCCAGGTGGGGGCTGGTGGCACCGCATGGATGGCTGGGATGGACGCTGCCAGTGAGTCTACATGCTAGGCAAGGCTGGCCAGGGGGTGCAGGGCAGCGCCAGGTACTGGCTGGTGGAGGGTGACGTCAGGGTCAGGGTCAGGGTTAGGGTTAGGGTGTTGGTCTGGCGCATACAGTGGCACATACAGACCCCTAACCCCTAACCCCTAATCCTAACCCCTAACCCCTAACGCTAATCCTAAACCTAATCCTAAACCTAGTCCCAAACCTAATCCTAACCGCTAACCCTCACCCCCCGGTGGGCCAGCGGCTGCCAGAGGCCGTGCCCACCTTGGCCATCGTGCCCTGGGCGGTGTTGCGCAGCAGGACATTGTCCGGCTTCAAATCCTGCGGCACGCAGAAACGGTGTGTTAGCAGAAGGGTGGGCAAGAGAGGGGCAACACACACCTTGAGTGCGCTGTGGCACCAGCCTTGCAAGCAGGTCTTAACATACATTTGTACCACGACTGAAAATGCCAAACCTCAATGTAATGATGATAGTAGCGCTGCTGCTGATAATGATGATGACACAGCACAACAACACACAGCAGCACATTGCATAGAGCGCTACCCCTACACGGCTACACTGCATCACAAAAGCTCAGAAACGGATTGAATTCAAAAGCCCTGAAAAGCCCCGAAACAGCCCTGAAAGATGGGCATGAACATGTGCAACCCGCTCCATGGCGTCATGAGCGGAAATCATGCAAGCATGCTCTGTATGAGCACCCGAGGCACCTAAGGGAGGGAGGGGGTCTAGGGCCATGGCAGGGGCCTGACTCCACTCCAGGTGCTCAAGTAACAAGGGCAGAAAGCAGGGGAGGGGGCAGGGAGCAGCGAGCTTGTTCTACAGTTGCCCATGGGCAGCTCCGTGGCAGCTCCCCCTAGTACTGGACAGACTGACAAGGCGGATGCTGCCCACTCCCACCTGCTGGCTGAATTATACACCACACAATTCAAAATCTCATCATCTGCGTTTGCCCATTGCAGGCCCTGCCTGTCAAACATGCTGCCCCTGTCTGCCCTGCCTGCTAAGAAGTGCAAAGAGACAAGCTGATTGCTAAGAAGGGAGGCTATCATGCCCCGCTACCAGACCCCTGCCAACAAAGGCTGGCCACCAGCACCCTCGTGCGCCTGCATCTCTTACCCCGTGCAAGATGTTCTTTCGATGCAGGTACGCCTGCAGGCATGGCCCCAGCCACCAGGCTCAGCCGCAGCACAATGGTTGCTGATCAACTGGCTGCCCCCCATCCTGACAGTGGTCAGGGTCAGGGTCAGGGTCAGGGTCAGGGTCAGGGTCAGGGTCAGGGTCAGGGTCAGGGTCAGGGTCAGGGTCAGGGTCAGGGTCAGGGTCAGGGTCAGGGTCAGGGTCAGGGTCAGGGTCAGGGTCAGGGTCAGGGCCAGGGTCAGGGTCAGGGCCAGGGCCAGGGTCAGGCAGTGTGACTGTCATGGCACCAGGAGGGGTCCGGCCTCATAGGGCATGGTGGTGGAGGGGTAACGGTGCCCTGCCCTGGGCATCGTGCATTTGGGCAGATATGTAGGTTTGGGGGGCTGGCAGGTGGTGGGCCTGGCCTTGAGAGCCTGGACGTGGCCCTGCACACCTCCCCCCATCGTAGGTGTGACCCCCAGCGCATCGTAGGTGTGACCCCCAGCGCATCATCATGTCGTTCAATATCAGCAGCTGGGGAGGTACTGGTAGGGCTGGTCAGTAGGCTACTGGGACCTAGTGCATTTCACCCCCAGCCGCACCATCCCAGCTGCAATGTCCTGGGCAGCGTTGATGACCAGGCACATGTCAGCTCGCTGCAGCTCGTGACTCCACATCCTGAACCACCGGCAACAGCAGCAGCAGCAGCGGCAGCAGCAGCAGCAGCAGCAGCAGCAGTGGTGGCAGCGGCAGCAGCAGCAGCAGCGGCAGCCCTCATTCAGCCATCTGGCAGATGGAATCACCGCACATACTGCACGCCTGCTCACATGCCTGCCATCCCGCCCAGCACCTGCACGCCCTCTCACCCTCTGCCCCTGCCCCTGCCCCTGCCCCTGCCCCTGCCCCTGCCCCTGCCCCTGCCCCTGCCCCACCCCCTGCCCCACCCCCCGCCCCTGCCCCTGCCCCTGCCCCTGCCCCTGCCCCTGCCCCTGCCCCTGCCCCTGCCCCTGCCCCTGCCCCACCCCCTGCCCCACCCCCCGCCCCTGCCCCTGCCCCTGCCCCTGCCCCTGCCCTAGGAAGTGCTGCAGCAGACCTCTCATGACGCACCCTCCAGCTTGCAGCGCATCCAGCAGGCTGCCCGCATCGCACAGCTCCTGGATGATGTACAGTTCCCAGGTCAGCAGCCCCTGTGACACGGCAATGCAGTAGCCAGTGACCAGCCCAGGCTGAGGGCGCAGCCTCCCAGCAACACCACGCAGCCAACTGGTTAAACAACCAGCCGACTGACAAAACAGCAAGCCAACCGATCAAACAGTCAGCCAAGCATCAGGAAAGTCTGGTCGCAGCAGCCACCAAAAAGGGCTGGTCGCAGCAGCCAAGCAGGGTGGCCACACGTCCTGTTACTGACTGCCGCCGGCCCTGCGGCGCCTTCCCCTGGTCCCGCCCGCATTATGCCCCCTGCCTATTGCCCGCATGCCCCCTGCCCACCTGCCACTTCTCATCCAGCAGCGCCTCGCCCCCTTTGCTCCCTAGTCTCATGAGGCATCAGAGCTCCACCCTGCCCCTGCGCCCCTTGCCTGCCCTTGCCTGCCTCCTTGCCTGTGCGCTGGCCCCTGCCCCCTGGCCCTGCCCCCTTGCCTGCGCGCTGAGTCCCAGAGGCCTCATGTCGTAGCTGTAGGTGGCCACCACATTAGGGTGCGCCAGGCTGGCGTTGAGGGCCACCTCATGCAGGGCCTGACGGCGGCTGTGATGGGCAGAGACTGAGGCCAGGTGGGAGAACAGCACTCGCTTCACCGCCACCTGGCAGCAGGCAGCAGGCAACCACACGGGCCATACAGGTCACACAGCTCACACAGTCATACAGGTCACACAGCATGTCTGAGGATGTGGGTGTGGAAAAGGGTGTGACGAAAAGGTGTGGCAGGTTAGTTGCATGGAAAAGGATGAGTAAGAGTGAGGTGGGAGGCTGGCCTGGGAGCACTAGAGGAGCCGAGGCATGGACAGTGAAGATGGCGGGTAGGCAGGAGTGTGATGCCTGTCAGTAGTGTAATGCTGGTGATGCACTCCTCACCTCCAGGTTCCGCCACAGGCCCTGGTACACAGTGCCAAAGGAGCCGGCCCCCAGCCTGCGCACCAGCTGTATCTCCTCCACCTGCACCCCTCCCCCTAGCTCCAACTGCAGCTGCAGCAGGGCGGTGGCCAGCGCTTGACGCTGCTGCTGCACACCCTGCTTCGCCCCCACTGCATCCTGGCCAGGCACCCGCAACGCTGGCCGCTGTTGCTGCGGCTGCTGCGGCGGCGGCGGCGCCTGCTGCTCCTGCCCCTGCCCCTGCCCCTGCTCCTGCCCCTGCTGCTGCTGCTGCCGTGGTGACGGCGGAGAAGGAGTGTGCTGCTGCTGCTGTGTGATGACCCCAGCTGGTGTAGTATGTGCTGCAGCGTCACACTCCTCCCCCTCCCCTCCTTTCCTCTTCAGCCAGTCCCCCTCAGCTCCCTCCGCACCTCTCCTCCCCCTACCCTCCTCGTACCCACCCCCTCCCCCCACCCCAGCCAGTGACGCCAGGCCTTTTGAAACCAGCGGCCTTGAGCCTCCCCATGCTACCGGCTCCATGCCTGTTTCTCCATGCACTGCACCTGGCTCCCTCTGCCGGCTCGTACTTCTCATTGCATCAGGAGGGAGCAGGGCAGCACGGAGGGCAGTGGAGGGGAGACGGGGCAAGCTGCTGGGCAGCTGCTGCCGGGGAGGAGCCACCCAAGATGAGGGCGGGGAGTCCATGCCCGAGGGGCCTAGGAGTGGCAGGCAGGACCAGAAACCGGTCGGTGGTCGGCGCTGAGCGGCGGCGGGGTAAATATCAGGGTCCGAGAAAGGAGGGTCGGAACTCAATGCCTTCCCGGACAGCAGCGCGGAAGCTGGTGCACGCGACGAGCTTGATGGCCAGTCGCCGCCGCCATCCTCGCCGTTCAGCTGCTCCTCACTCTCGTCTGTCACACATCGCGTGCATGAGTGAGGTTACCAGCTGTGCATCAAGGGTGACGATGACAAGCCAACGAGGTCGGACGACATACCCGCAGGGGCACAGATGCCCGATGCTTGCCGGGACGTGGACCGCTGGGACCGCGAGCTCCGGACGCCGGCCGAGTCGCGGGCGTGCGGGTGACCCTCCCCCTGCCGACACACAAGCCAGCTCCACCTGATGGCCCACCAGCACCTTCCCTGCACGCTGTGCTGGAGACTGTGGCATTTACTCCACGCAATGTGGAAGGGGTGGTAGGCCTCAGCCCTAGCCCTAGCCCTAGCCCTAGCCCTAGCCCTAGCCCTAGCCCTAGCCCTAGCCCTAGCCCTAGCCCTAGCCCTAGCCCTAGCCCTAGCCCTAGCCCTAGCCCTAGCCCTTCGCCACCCCTAGAGAACTCTAAGGCATCAGGCCCCACCCTCCCCCTCACCCCTCACCCCTCAACCACCGACCCAGGATGCTGTCCCTGCCTCCCCCTGCTGCCGCCCTTTAGCCGCCCCCCACCCAGCCTGGCTGGCTCCAGACCCTCCCTGCCACCCCCCACCCCCCACCCCCCACCCCCCACCCCCCACCCCCCACCCCCCACCCCCCAGCTGCAGAGCCCCCCCCCAGGACTCAGTTTCCAGTCACCTTGCTTAGCTCCACGCCAACGTTTGGCAGGTTGGCGTCCCGGCGGCGCCCCAGCAGCAGCCACCGCCTTCGCCGCCACACCATGAGGCCCCCCATGCCCACCACTGCCACCACACAGCCCAGGACAACAGCGGCCAGCAGGCCGTCCCTGCCCATCCAGTGCCGACTGGTACCCTCACCAGCCGCAGCAGGTGGCTGGGTTAGACTAGGGGAAGCTGGGGCTGGGGCTGGGTCAGGCGGGGAGGACGGCCAGTTGGTATAGGTGGGGCTGAACCCTGGAATGCCAGGGGCTGGGGGAGCGGGGTGGGGGGCAGCAGCGGGCAGGGGGGGGCTGGGGGGAGGCGGCAGGGTGATGAGCACGGGACCCTCTGGGGGGACCAGGGTGGTTAGGGCGTTGGGGATGGACTGGGCGAGGGGGAGGCGGGTAGTGTCTGGGGGTCCGGGGGGGATGAGGGGGCGGCCTGTGGGCCCCAGCCTGGTGTAGGGGGCCAGGGTCACGTTGAGACCTGCAGACCCAAACCTGCACCCCCCCACCCCCCCCCCACCCGCACAGCAGCAGCAGGCGCACACAGCAGCTGTCTGGACTCAGTCGGCAGCCAGACACTGGCACCGCCCAGGCAGCCTTCCCAGGGCGACCAGAGGGCGCGGAGCCTCAGGGCCGCATCCCCTGCCCCCTCTCAACCCACTTTTTCTCGTCAGACGTCTTCTTTCCCTAAATACTTGCCCAATGTGCCCCTGCATCATTGTATTACCCCTGCATTATCGTCTCCCCTCTGCTTAGACAAACATATGAACAGAAACAAAAACAAACACACTGACTTCTTTCTCAACCTTATACATGCCCAACAAGGGTACAGAGAGCTTTACTAACAAGGGTGAGGAAGCAAGGCAAGGGTGAGGAGGTGTGACCTGGCGAGCAAGGCAAGGGTGAGTAGGTGTGACCTGGCGAGCAAGGCAAGGGTGAGGAGGTGTGACCTGGCGAGACAGCACCCACCAGGACCATACAGGGAAGGTGAGACCCCCAGGCGGCCATGATTGTGAGGGCAGGGCCTGCATAGCAACCCAAAGTCACACCTCTCACACCCCATACATCACACCACCCGTCACACTAGCCCTCCCTCATTTGTAAACGGTGGGTTTGTTGCAGCTCCGCCCTAGACATCCCCCCAGACCCCAGACCCCTGCTCCTGACCCAGCTGCCCCCCCCCCCAACTACAGCACCAGCGGCCCCCCCTGACCCAGCCCCTTCTATCCCACAAGCAAATGCTTCAAAACACCTCCCCCTAGCTTTCAGCCAGCCAAGCCGCGCCCCCCAAGCTCCTGACCGCACCCACCCCCACCCCCACCCCCACCCCCACCCCCGCAGGCCACCCCCTCCCCCTCCCCCCACCTGTTGTCCAGCCAGGCCTCGCTGCATCAGGGTCAGGGTGGCTGGCTGCAGGTTGACCAGGGTGGACCCAGTCTGTAGCAACTCCCTGATGGCCTGCAGGCAGACTCAGACTCAGACTCAGACTCCCTCTTGCTTCCAAGATTGTATGTGATGTGCTGCACTAAGCATTGCTCTCTCCCCCTCCCCCTCCCCCTCCCCCTCCCCCTCCCCCTGAGGAGTATGTGTGACCTGCAGCACTAGGCACATCCGCAGGGCGGGAGCAGGGCTTCAGCTGAGGGCAAGCTGGGGGTGTTGGGATGGGGGGGACTCACCTGCATCTCCAGATCAGGCACCATGATGGTCACATTGTATAGCCAGATCAGGACACTCAAGCTGTCATTGGCGGCAGGGGGTCCAGGTGTGAGAGACCTGTGAGGGGACGTAGCACCAGGAGCGGGGTCCAGTGCGAACATCAGGGCCTAGGCACCCACCTCACACCCACCCCACACCCCATCCCACCCCCTCTTGTAACCACCAACTGATTAGCAAACCTATCTTCTATCCCCCTCCCCCCCCCTCTCCCCCTTCCCCTCTCCCCTGCCCTCCATTTCCCCCTCCTCCCTCCCCCTTTCCCCCCTCCACATTCCCCCCTCCTCCCACCCCCTTCTGTAACCACCAGCTGATTAGCAAACCAATCTACCGTCCTCTTCCCTCCTCCATCCTCCCTTCCCCTCCCCTTCCCCTCTCCCCCTATCCCTTCCCCGCCCCTCTGCCCTCTCCCCCCTCCCCCCCCTCCCCCCCCTCTCCCCCCTGCCCCCAGACCTTGGGAAGCGGAAGGCCCACAGCACCGACGTGAGCCCCCCCAGCCCAGCCTCCACCTCCTGTCCACTGGCTGGTGGCAGGAGCGGGGCAGACCCCAGCGCCGCCCCCCCCAAGGCTGCCCACGCCGCCGGCCCCCTGATCACGCCACTAGGGCTGCTGGTGTCCTGCCAAGCACCAGATCCGCCCCCACCGCTGCTGCTGCTCCCACCATCGCTGCTGCTGCTGCTGCTGCCACTGCCACTGCTGGCATTGCTGGGTATGGGCATAGGGGGGCAGGTCAGGCCCGCCTGTCTGGCTGCTGGGCCGCACACAGCGGCAGCGGGCAGGGGCGCAGCATTGTACAGCAGCAGGCTGGTGATGGTGAGGTTGGTGCCTGGGGAGAGGGTGACCACAGGGGGCAGGGCCCTCAGGTCCAGCAGCAGGGAGGTGGGGTTGATGACATCCCCGGTGATGACCACGCTCCTGTTGCAAACCTGGGGAAGCAGCCACCAAGTGCCAGGTGCCAGATGCTACCGGTGCAGGCTCCCAGATCAGACCAGATCAGATCAGATCAAATCAGTTCAGATCAAATCAGATCAGATCAAATCGCATTGGGGTGGGGTGGGGTGGGATCAAAGTGAAAGCAGGGGTGTGGGTAGGAGCGAGGGTCAGGGCAGGGGTGGCTGTGCACTGACCGCAGTGGCGTTGATCAGCTTCTCAGATAGATATCCAAAGCTCCTCATGAACAGGTTCACGACTGGGGATGGCTGCAAGCAGTGGGGCGGGTGCCTGCTGGAGTAGGTGCACAGGTGTTGGTGGCAATGGACAGGGTGCCTAGCAAACAACAGAACACCAAACCACCCTGACCACAGCCGTGGGTTAGGGTCAGGGTGCTGGTCAGGGTCAGGGTCAGGGTCAGGGTCAGGGTCAGGGTCAGGGTGCTGGTCAGGGTCAGGGTCAGGGTCAGGGTCAGGGTGCTGGTCAGGGTCAGGGTCAGGGTCAGGGTCAGGGTCAGGGTCAGGGTCAGGGTCAGGGTCAGGGTCAGGGTCAGGGTCAGGGTCAGGGTGCTGGTCAGGGTCAGGGTGCTGGTCAGGGTCAGGGTGCTGGTCAGGGTCAGGGTCAGGGTCAGGGTCAGGGTGCTGGTCAGGGTCAGGGTCAGGGTCAGGGTCAGGGTCAGGGTCAGGGTCAGGGTCAGGGTCAGGGTCAGGGTGCTGGTCAGGGTCAGGGTCAGGGTCAGGGTCAGGGTCAGGGTCAGGGTCAGGGTCAGGGTCAGGGTCAGGGTCAGGGTCAGGGTCAGGGTCAGGGTCAGGGTCAGGGTCAGGGTGCTGGTCAGGGTCAGGGTGCTGGTCAGGGTCAGGGTGCTGGTCAGGGTCAGGGGTCAGGGTCAGGGTCAGGGTCAGGGTCAGGGTCAGGGTCAGGGTCAGGGTCAGGGTCAGGGTCAGGGTCAGGGTCAGGGTCAGGGTGCTGGTCAGGGTCAGGGTCAGGGTCAGGGTCAGGGTGCTGGTCAGGGTCAGGGTCAGGGTCAGGGTCAGGGTGCTGGTCAGGGTCAGGGTGCTGGTCAGGGTCAGGGTGCTGGTCAGGGTGCTGGTCAGGGTCAGGCGGTCAGCTGGTCAGGGTCAGGGTCAGGGTCAGGGTCAGGGTCAGGGTCAGGGTCAGGGTCAGGGTCAGGGTCAGGGTCAGGGTCAGGGTCAGGGTCAGGGGTCAGGGTCAGGGTCAGGGTCAGGGTCAGGGTCAGGGTCAGGGTCAGGGTCAGGGTCAGGGTCAGGGTCAGGGTCAGGGTCAGGGTCAGGGTCAGGGTCAGGGTCAGGGTCAGGGTCAGGGTTACCGGGCACAGCCAGGGCATGGTCCAGCACTGAGCACCCCAGAGGGGCATTGCAAACACATGGCAAGGCAGAGCCACTCCAAGGCCGCCCCGCCCTGCCCCGCCCCGCTCTGCCCTACCCCTCCCTATGTGCCAGAGAAGTGTTAGGGGTGTGACCCACCGGTGTGACGGGTGGGGTTGTCAGGGCAAAGGCCGCGAGCTCCGTGGTGGAGTAGAACTGGACGAGGGGGAAGAGGGCGGGGTATGCGGGGCCACGCAGCCGCAGTACACCTGCAGGCAGGCGCCATCACGACAGGGGGCTGCTTCGGTGGGCCGGCAAGGGGTGCTGCTGAGGGGGCTTGGCACGGGCACTAGGGGTGTTGGCTGCTGAAGACAGTACTGAGACCCTGCGGACTTCCAGTGCTGGGTAGGGGCTCGGCAGCACTAGGGGGTGAGGTGAGGGGGAGATGACGACACTGTATGCAGGGCATGGACATCAGAGGTGCCCAGGCCTCCTGACAAGCTCTGCTGGCCATGGGCTAGGAATGGAAGCCACTGCTGTCCCCTCTTATAAAGGCAGGTGTGGGTAGCTGCCTGGCTGTGTGACCCCCAGTGTGACCCCCAGTGTGACCCCCAGTGTGACCTCTAGTGTGACCCCCACCTGACTCGCTGACCAACAGGGGGGCGGCAGGAGGGAGCACCTCGGCGCTGACCAGCCTCAGGTTGGCCCCAGCCATTGTCCCCACTGCCCAGCCAAGCCAGCCAGGTCCAGCTGGGAGGTGTTGGCGGGCACCTCCACACGCTGCAAGCACCCCAGGCAGCTCTAGGCTGCTGCAGTCTATCAGTGATAAAGTGAACCTTGCGTGCATGCGGGCGTGCTGGCATGTGGGAGGGCGGGAGGGAGGGCGGGAGGGGGCTGGATGCCAGGGGGAAAGGGAGGGAGTTGGGGAGGGGGGGCACATGTGTGGGTGAGTGGGGGTGGGCAGGTGGGCAGGTGGGCAGGTGGGCAGGTAGGCAGGTGGGCAGGTGGGCAGGTGGGCAGGTGAGCGGGATGGTTCGAGCAGGAGGGGGGGGAGGGTAGGTTTGGTGGAGGGAGGGGAGGAGGGGTAGTTGGGTGTGGGAGAGATGGCAAGAGGGCTGCCTTCTGAGGCCCACCCGAAAGTCAGCCAGCACGATGCGCATCCA
Organism: Haematococcus lacustris; assembly: GCA_030144725.1. Lineage (NCBI taxonomy): Eukaryota > Viridiplantae > Chlorophyta > Chlorophyceae > Chlamydomonadales > Haematococcaceae > Haematococcus > Haematococcus lacustris. Next base: position 2,719,016 of record JASKMD010000028.1, on the reverse strand, counting down.
GCCCCCCGCTTCATCCAGGCTGGCCGGTTGTGTGCTGTTCAGCCAGTACGCCCAGAAGAAGTACTGTGGGGCACAGGCACAGCAGCAGCTCAGGCTGAAGCAGTCAGCAACTGATCATCACTTTTTCTTCATATCTATGCCTGTATTTGGTATATAAATATACATTATAATAATAAAAACATGTATACATAAACAAGGCTGGTTTCATATTCATATCTAAACCCCAGATAGGCATACCAGGCATCATTGTTCAGGGTAGCTGCCCATGCAGCTCAAGGCAGCAGTCTGCAGCATCAGACAGCCAAGCAGCGGCAGCCCCTGGCTCATTGCAAGCTTTGCACCATGCAGCCGTGTCGACCCTCCGTCACGTCCTCAACATCCCGAACGCCTACAGGGGGAATGAGCCCAAGCAGCCTAGCGGCAAATGGCATAAGCCGTGCCAGCCATCACCCTCATCAACAACCATCGTCATGTAAGCCATCCTCATCATCATAAACAACAGCCAGGCAGCAGGCAGGCAGGTAGGCAGGTACTGGGCCCCACTTGTACCATTCACAGACGACAACTAGGCCTGGTCTTCCGCAGTCCCCCAACCTTGCATTGCCTTATTGGAAACATTTCATGGAGAGACAGAGCTGGTGGGTCTGTTGTGGTGGTCCTGACAGCATGCTGCTGTATACCAGTATGTGGCCAGGCGTTGATGGACATTCCCAGGCTGATCAAACCTGGCCATGGATGCTGCAGTGGGCAGCACCAGGCGTGTGAGAGGATGGAAGGTGCGGGACAAGCCCTTGTGCTATGCAGTGTCAGAGGGGAGGGCAAGGGGCGGGTAGCAGACTGGGAGCTGGTGGAGATCCAGGCGCCTTGCAGCTTGAGCAGGGGGTTAGGGTACTGAGGGGGGAGCCTTTCACGCCAGGGCTGCTCAGCGCTGGGGCAGGGCATGTTGCCCCGCCCCGCCCCGCCCCGCCCCGCCCCGCCCCGCCCCGCCCCGCCCCGCCCCGCCCCGCCCCGCCCCGCCCCGCCCCGCCCCGCCCGCCCCGCCCCGCCCCGCCCCGCCCCGCCCCGCCCCGCCCCGCCCCGCCCCGCCCCGCCCCGCCCCGCCCCGCCCCGCCCCGCCCCGCCCCGCCCCGCCCCGCCCCGCCCCGCCCCGCCCCGCCCCGCCCCGCCCCGCCCCGCCCCGCCCCGCCCCGCCCCGCCCCGCCCCGCCCCGACCTCATCTGCTGGCAGGAGCGCGGTGCACGAACTGAAGTACAAGCGATACCCGCTGTTGCCCAGGCCGCGTCTGCAACACCATGCAGCACACCACCCTCACCTGCTCAGCCTGCCATGACTGAGTAGGTGTGAGGGGGGGGGGCGAAGGGCAGGAGTGGGAGGGCAGGAG
>JASKMD010000028.1:2635045-2717135 GCA_030144725.1 Haematococcus lacustris | reverse complement strand
AGTATAGTGTGTGACCTGGAGTTGATGACACATCCAGGGTTGACATATCCAGGGATGACCTGGGGTCGAATTTTCCGCCTGCTCCTGCTGCTACTGCTGCTGCTACTGGGGTGTTGGGGTGGGTTGTTTGCAGCCGGCAGCAAGGGCAGCAAGAAGTTTGCCGTCATCCTTGCCTTTGACGTCCCGGTCAGCAAGGAGGCGAGGGAGCTGGCGGAGGAGTATGGGGTCAAGATCTTCACCGCCGACATCATCTACCACCTGTTCGATGCCAGTTCACGGTGAGCGGGATGAGGGGGAGGGGGGGGCAACAGGGGGGGCAGGGGGGGAGGGGAAGGGAGCTTAATGGGGCAGGGTCAGGGGGGAGGCAGACCATGCAGGCAACCTGGACCAAGCAAGGCAGGTCAGGGCAGGCCAGGCCAGGCAGGGAAGGGAAGGGAAGGGAAGGCAGGGCAAGTTTCAGTCATCTTACTGAGCAGGGCAGCTCCGCAACAAGGGGTCGAGCAGAGGAGCAAGGCAGGGGTGCTCCATGCCCATCAGCTGCAGCTGCTGCACGCCCTCGCCCCTGCCCCCCTCCCCTCCCCCCTCCGCGCCCCCTTTCTCTCCCCCCTCCACCTCCACCCCCCTCCCCCCCTCCCCCCTTCCCCCTTCCCCCTCCACCCTCTGCAGGCGTACATCAAGAACTTCAAGGCTGCGGAGCAGGAGGCGGCGCGCTTCCTGGCCGTGTTCCCCTGCATCCTCAAGATCATGCCCACCTGCATCTTCAACCAGAAGGACCCCATCGTGCTGGGGGGTGGAGGTGGTGGAGGGCATTGCCAAGGGTGGGGGGGGGGAGGGGAGGAAGGGGGGGAGGCATTCTGGAGGGGGGGGGAGAGGAGAGGGGGGGGCTGACCCCCATCCTACGGAAGGGGTGTAGGGGTGGAGGGTGGGCCTGCACACCCCCGCCTGCCTGCCTCCTCGCCTGCCCCCATGCCTGCCAACTGCCCCCCCCCCCCCCCCTGCTGCCCCCCAGGTGGGTACCCCCATCTGCGTGCCCTCCAAGAACAACACCATGCTGGGTCGCATCACCTCCCTGGAGTTCAACCACAAGGTGGGGCGGGCGCACGTCAGAGGGCTGGCAGGGAGGGGCAGGGCAGGAGGGGTGCTGCTTTCTCTCACTTGCAGCTCGCACTTAGTGATGGTGATGGTGGGTTTACTCCGATGTTACGGCCGACCTGGGATGGCTGCATCCTTGAGGTCCCCCCCATCTCTACCTCCCTCCCCGCCCTCCCTAGCCTCTGCTGCTGCCCTCCCCACCCCTCTGCTGCTGCCCCCCCCCACCCCCTGCTGCTGCCCCCCACCCCCCTGCTGCTGCTCCCCCAACCCCTGCCCCTGCTGCTGCCCCCCACCCCCTGCTGCTGCCCCCCCACCCCCTGCTTGCTGTCCCCCCACCCCCTGCTGCTGTCCCCCCACCCCCCCTGCTGCTGCCCCCCCACCCCCTGCTGCTGCCCCCCCCACCCCCCTCTGCTGCTGCCCTCCCCCACCCCCTGCTGCTGTCCCCCCACCCCCTGCTTGCTGTCCCCCCACCCCCTGCTGCTGCCCCCCCCACCCCCTGCTGCTGCCCCCACCCCCTGCTGCTGTCCCCCACCCCCTGCTGCTGTCCCCCACCCCCTGCTGCTGTCCCCCACCCCCTGCTGCTGTCCCCCACCCCCTGCTGCTGCCCCCCACCCCCTGCTGCTGCCCCCCACCCCCTGCTGCTGTCCCTCCCCCCCTGCTGCTGCCCCCTGCAGGCTGTAGACAGCGCACGAGTAGGGCAGAGCGTGGCCATGAAGATTGAGGGCAGCAGCACTGCAGAGACCTCGCGCGTGTATGGCCGCCACTTCGATTACAATGACCTCCTCATGTCACACATCTCCCGTGAGAGCATCGATGCGCTGAAGTCACACTTCATGGTGAGGGGGGGGCCTGGCTGCTGGGGTGAGGGGCGTGTCGGTGTGAGGTGTGATGCGCAGGATCCCCCGCCCTGGGGAAAGCCCTCGCTCCTTTCTTACCCCTTGACCCTCACCCAGCCAAGCCTCTGATGTGCCGTGTACTACCCTCCATGTCCCAGACCCAGCTGTGCTGTTTCTTTGCCCAGCCATGTCCTTGTGGAGAAGAAGGGGTGAGGGGGATGATGGGGTATGGATTAGGGGGTAAGGGGGAGTGAGGGGAGTGAGGGGCAGCTCCAGGCAGGTACCTGGCCCCATGTCCCACATGCAGCTGTGCTGTTTCTCTAATCCCAGATCCTGCCCATCTGGACGATGATCCTCAGTGTATTGATGTTATCAGTATCAGTCGTACTGCAATTATTGGGCCTATTGAGGTGCCCTGTACCCCCGCCCCGTCCTCACTCTCACGCCCCTGACTCTTGCGCCCCGGGCTGCTCTTGTGGCTCCCGGCTGGGCTTGAACCCTGCACCTGCCGCTGAGCCTCTGGCTGCGTGGATGTGTGTGCAGGACGACATGACCAAGGACGACTGGCGGCTGGTGGTGAAGCTGAAGAAGATGTTCCAGATCACCTAGGCAGCCGGCCAGCCAGCTCTATGACCCCGATGAGCCCAGCTAGCAGTGGCACCAATGTGTGCTGGACGGGAGGGGAGGGGCAGGGGACGGGTTGAAAGGGAAAAGGGGCAGGGGAAGGGAAAGGGGGGGCAGAAGAGGGGAAGAGGAGGGGAAGGGGAAAGGGGAGGGTGCGGTATGTTGGCCTTGCCCAACCCTGCCTATGGCTGCACCTGGGGGGGTCATAGGCAGGTGGTGGGCCTTTCAACACCACAGTCAGCCCATGGCCCCCCTCTGCTGTCAACAGCTAGGCCTACTAGGCCCTAGTGGCACCAGGGCTAGGTGGCGGCAGCGTGGCGTAGACTGAGGCCTGGCCTCCGCATACAGCACCGGGGTGATGGGGAGGGGAGGACAGCGGGGCAGGTGGCTGGCTGGGTGGGTGGGTGGGTGGGCAAGGGGTGTCGCAGCGGGGTCGGGGCGAGGGGGGGCGGCGGCAAGGGGGACCAGGCAGAGAAGGGAGGAAAGAGTTTGCGCCACATCCGTGTTGGAGGGCAGGCAACAGGCTGTGGGGCTCAACCTCTCAGCTGGTCGGATGGGCTCGGCTGGAGCTAGTATGTTTGGACCAGGAGGTTGGCTGGATGAGGCCCTTGCATGTAGCACATGCGATGAAGTGCGTAGCTGGAGGGCTGAGAAGTGGGTGGTTGGTTGTTTGCCATGAGGAGTTTGCCAGATGGTCATGGTGGGGTTGGAACATTGAAGCGTGGTGTTAGCATGCCAGGGAGCTAGCATGCATGCGTTTTGCGACATTCAAATGCAAGATACAAATGCCCGGATGCGATAGCCATGCCTCATGCAACGTAGGCGTAGTGTGCATGTGCACAAGTACGGGCTGCTGCTGCTGCTCTGTGAGTTTACACGTCACGCAGCGTGGAGGTGGCTGCAATGTGACGGGGGGCAGAGTACTCACTTTGTAGTGGTGGCCGTGGCATTTACAAGCAGGTGCTACATTCCACGGCAATATGCTAGCAATGCAGACAGTGAGGTACTGGCGCCTTCTTCCACACCAGGCGATACTTCCACACCAGGCGATGCTGTAACCTTTTTGTTCGCACGTGCACGTGCTTACTGCGCACGTACTACCCACCTGTTTGGCAATGCTCTGGGAAATTTAAGTCGTAGCATCGCTGACCTGCTGACGCGATCAAACAGCTGGAGAATATGGTTGTTACTTGCTACATCTGCCATGCTCTGTGTGCTAAAGAGATGACTGGAATGTGCAGCTACGGGGCAAGAAGGCGGACAGATAGGTTTAGATTACTGTGTGAGGAACAGCAAAAATAAAATCAGGAAAACAAGGCATGAGGAAAACGGTGGGCGCAACAAACCCACTAGCGCACTAGCGCACGAGCTTAGAACACAGCGGATGGAGATTCTCAAAAGCACTTCTCGCACGACGAGCGCCTGACTCTGCCCGTCGGCAATCTTCGCCTGGCACTGCGCTACCACCTCATAGATGCGCGGGGCTAAGGAGAGCCTGGTGCTGCGACCCACCCTGCCGGATGTCCTGGGCCATTCTTTTGAGATCTTTATTGAGAAGCAGGAGCACCTCCTTGCCAAGACCGGCGTCATAAAGGTGGGTTCGACCACAAGGGTTCGCCTCGTTGCCACTTCAACGGAACCCACAATCACCGCTCGCTTTGCATTCATCACTCGCTACTGACCCACAAGCGACGCAAGTCTGGGTCGGCATAAGCCACCCGCGTCTTCCAGTACACTGCAGCAGGCGAGCCCTGTGCCTCGATCTTACCGCCGTACTGCGAGCCTCTGAAACGCATGTCAGGAGCATATGCGGACCTCGCTTGCATGCTAGCCACGGACAGTCGTCACTCCCGCACATCCGGCGCTTAACTTCTTTTACTATAAGCCTCGCTGCTTCCTGCTTTGGCTACCACAAGAAGCGTTGGGTTTGGCTTCCATAACATGTCTCCAGCTGGGGCATGCTGAGGTAAAGGAAACACTGCAACCGCAATAGCGCGCATGGTCTTCATGTTGCTGCTGTTGCAGATCGTGGCCCCTGATGGCTGGAAACCAAACAGTGGCAGCTATGAAGAGCTTGGCAACATTGAGATCCCCCATCCCTGCCGTCAAGTCGTCAAGGGCAGCCAGGGCGTGTACCAGCTCATGCAAGTGCAGGAAAGCTCCATGCGTGTGCAAGACTTCCTCTCCAGCAGCCAACAGCTGCAGCAGCAGCAGGTAGCCACATCAGTGGACACCAGAACTGGCAGTACTGGCACCAGCAGCATTGAGGCTGGTGGTGGGGCAGGCAAGGCCCGCCCAGGGCACGGTCGCCAAGCCGGCCGGGCCGCAGCAAAGGGCCCACCCTGCACTCCCTCGAGACACCTGGTGCCGGCCTTGAACGCTCGACCAGCCAGGGCTCGGCACGCGTCGCCCCCTTCCGCCGTGCTGGGACGCGCCCCCGTGCCCCCCGCTGACTATGCGCCCGACACGCTGGCTGGGCGGGAGCGGCAGTTCTGGCGGGCCATCACACGCTCCCACCCGCCGCTGTACGGGGCGGACGTAGAGGCCAGCTTGTTTGCTGCGCCTGCGCCTGGCACTGGCTGGTAGGGTGGCTGGGTGGTGGGGCAACCAGGCTGCTGGGGGGTGGGGTGCTGGCCATGGGCCTGCCTGCCTGGATTGGCTTGACCTGGCCTGGCCTGGTTGCCTGGCTTGGTATGGGCTGACTTGCCTGGCTGGCTGGCTTGGCCTTGGCTGGCCTGACCTGGTTGACCTGCCTGGCCTGACTGCCAGGAGGGACTGAGTCACCTAGCTGGCTGACCTGGCTGGTTGGCCTAACTGCCTGGTAGGGTTGACTGTCCTGACTGGCTGACCTGACCTGGTGGGCTGGCCTGGCTGCCTGACCCGCTGCCTGCCACTCTGTTGTGTGTAGGAATCTGCGGCGCCTGGACACCCTGCTGACCAGCGTGCTGGAGCAGGCAGGGCACCCCCTGCCAGCCTGCACCACTCCCTGCCTGTGCTTTGGCCAGTGGCGTACAATGTCCGCATGGTGCGCCCATGCAAGCCATGCAAGCCACTACTACCATGGCACCGCCACCACCACCACCACCACCACCACCAGGCACCCAGCAAGCTCTGACAACGTACGCAAAACATACACAAAACGTACAGGCACAAACCGGGAAACGACAGTGGCAGTAGGGCACATCAGGGATCAAGCCCCCGCTGCTTGTAGGGCAGGCATCCCCCTCTTCCTCACCACCCTTGCATGCTAACCCTTACCGGTTATAAGGAAGACCCCGCCTTACTTTTTAAATTGCCCACATGCGGCAGGCATCATCATTTTCCTCATCCCCATAGTTTGCTCACTGACTGAACGGAAGTGTTTTTCATTGCTCCGTACCTGCTCACCTGGTGGGTCGCTGCAGGCACACTGAGGACATGGACATGTACAGCGTCCACTATCTGCATTGGGGCGCCCCCCGGCAGTGGTATGTGGTGGACCCGGCCCACAGGGAGCGCTTTGAGCAGCTGGTGCACAGCCTAGTGCCCCACCTGGCCGCCAGCTGCCCCCAATACCTCCGCCACAAGGTCAGTGGCTGTAGCCAAGCGGGGCCAGCAGCAGCTGCATGTTGTAGCAGCAGTGGCAGGAGCGCGTGTGGCAGCAGCAGGAGGGGCAGCAGTAGGAGGGGCAGTGGGAGGGGGAGGGAGGGGAGGAGGCACCCTACAGGTCAGAGGAAAGGGGAGTTGAGAGGCAGGAGGCTCAATGACAGGCCTGGTGGTAGCAGCAGTGGTAGGAGGGGCAGTGGCGCTGGCAAGGGCATGAGAGGCTCCCCTAGACACCCTAGCCAAGGGGGGCCGGCAGCAGCCGCATGCGCATCCTTGCACCCTGAACCCCTTGCACTGCAACCTCTCACCGTGGTCGCCCCGTCCCTCCTCAATCCCTGGGGGCTCGCCCTCGCTCCCACTGCCCCCCTCCTCATGCCCCCCACGGCCCTGGACCCCTGACGCATGGACCCGCAAGTCCCTGCTCTGCAAGGCCCTTCTTCATAAGCCACTTCCTCCATTGCATGATCCTCTGTAAGTCACTCCCTCCCTACCCACCATTCCCTCCTGGCCTGGGCCCCTGGCCCGGAGGACGTGAACCACTCCATCCTGAACCTGCTGGCCTGGGCTCCATGGCCTCCCTCCCTCACCCTCACCCTCCTGCTCCCTAACCCTCCTGGCCCTGCAGGACGTGGTGATCAGCCCCGCCCTGCTGGACACCCACAAGCTCCCCTACCTCAAGCTGGTGCAGCACCCGGGCGAGTTCGTGGTCACATTCCCTGGTGCGAGCCCTGGGCCAGCTCTGTCCCACTCCCTGACCCCTCCCTCCTGCCTCCCTCCCCCTCCCACCTCACTCCCCCTCCCCCTCCCACCACTGGCCCTTTGCGCCTGTGCCTCTACCACTCTTTTCCTCTCCCCCTCTTTCCCCTCTACCACTCTTTTCCTCTCCCCCTCTTTCCCCTCTACCACTCTTTTCCTCTCCCCCTCTTTCCCCTCTACCACTCTTTTCCTCTCCCCCTCTTTCCCCTCTACCACTCTTTTCCTCTCCCCCTCTTTCCCCTCTACCACTCTTTTCCTCTCCCCCTGCCCCCCACTGGCCCCCGGGGCCTGTGCCCCTACTTGTCGTGCCAACATCACCAAGCTGGTGACGACCGTTTGCATCATTTTTGTCTTCAAACTACAAGGCATGCGCCTAGTTGTACAAAAGATGTGTTTTCATGCAGCAATGTGCATGCATGCAAGCTAGCATGCCATGACATCACTGCATATGCAGGAGCATATCATGCTGGGTTTGACTACGGCTTCAACTGCACTGAGTCAACCAACTTTGCCACGAAGCGCTGGGTGCCCATTGGAGCTCGGGCGCAGAGCTGCCAGTGAGTCACGCAGATGATGTGCAGCAGGAGCAGCAACAGCAGCAGAAATAGTGAAGAGCAAGAAAAAGTGGAGCACCCTGCCTGCCTGCTTGCATGCCTGCCCCCTGCCTGGCTTGCTTTACCGCATACCTCAATGAGGCCGGCAGGTGGCAGGGGGCAGGTGGCGAGGCAGCCTGCTGCGTGTCGACTGGTGCTGTGCCTGGTGTTGCCCAGGAAGTAAGGACTTGCCATCGTTGCCACACAACTGGCTGTCCGTTCCCTCTTGCGCCCTGACCTGACCTGCAAGGCAGTCACCCTTTATGAGCCAGCTCGCCTGGCGGCTGCTGCTGCAGCTGCTGCCACTCCTGACACTGCTGCCTTGCTGCTGCCCCACTCCTGCTGCTACACCCCACTGCTGCTACGCTCCTTGCTGCTGCCCCAACAGGTGTGAGGGGAACGGTGTGAAGATTGACATGAGGCTGTTCCGTCACCTGGCACCGCGATCCGAGCTGCCAACAGTGCTGTTCGACAGCAACAGTAGTGGCAGCGAGGGTGGCATTGGTGGGGAGGAGGAGGAGGAGGAGGAGGTGGTGCGCGCTCGTGTGAAGGCCCCCCAGCAGGTCCTGGTTGCACAGGTGCGCCAGGCAATTAGATGCTTAGGCCAGGGCTTGACCATGTCTGGGATCTTTTCTGCTTCAGCGTCACTAAGGGAGAGTGTCGACTGCACACAGCATTGATGTATGTGGATCAGTGCTGATCAGGGGGAGAAGGTCTATTAATGGAGAAACAGGTTCAGGCTAAACAAGGTTAAGGGGGAAAAGAAGGCAGGGGAGGGAGGTGCAGGATTGGGGGAGAGAGGCAGGGTGTCATCCTCGGGTTGCCTGCTGCCCCTGCTGCTGCTGCTGCTGCTGTGGTGGTGTGGCCCCTGATGTGAGGTGCAGCTGTTGCTCAATGCTTGCGCCTGCCAACCCCCGCCCTGTGCTGTCATGCCGTGCAGGCCAGGAGGGGTCCTGGTAGGCCCCGCAAGGCGCCGCTGCCGGGCACCTTGGCAGCTGCTGCTGCTGCAGCTGTGATGTCAGAAGGGCAGGGAGCCAGTGATCAGATGGAGGAGGAGGAGGAGGAGGAGGAGGAGGAGGAGGAAGAAGGGGATGAGGACGAGGAGGAGGAAGAAGAGGAAGAGGCACCTGTGAAGCGTGGCGGAGGTCGTGGCAGGGCCAGGGGTGGGGGCAGCAGTGGGGTGGGAGGTGTGGCTCAGAAGGGAATCATCGCTACTGGCACTCGCCTCCTGGCCCACTCTCCCTCAGCCACAGCCGTGGCAGCTGCTGCTGTTGGCATGACCACACGGGCAGGCAACAAGGCAGCGGTGGCAACAGCTGAGCCTGCGCCGAGAGCAGCAAAGGGCGCCAGGGCGGGGCGGGCTCGCAGCCAAGCAATGCAAGATGTGGTTATCCGGGCAAGTCGCGCCGGGAGGCCAGCTACTGGAAAAGTGTCGGACGCTGGCGACCGTGCTGTCGGGATGGCCACCCGCAGCAGCAAGGCCGCGTGCAGTCAAAAGCTACAGCCGGCTGACTTGCCGCAGCAGCTGGCCAGTCCCGGCGTCCTCACCCGGCGTGGTGCGGCCGCTCGCGCGCTCTCACCAGATCCCACCGTGCGCAGCCCCCCCGTTGCTCTTCGTACGCGTGTGTCCCGCTCTGTGGCTTCTGCAGCTGGTGAGCTGCCCCGCCGCTCAGCCGGTCGCTCAGCTGGCCACGTCAGCGATCGCGGCAGCAAACCCAGTCGCGTGGACGCAGCTGCTCGAGTTGTGGCTGCAGCCGTGAACCGGGGCAGGGGTCAAGTTGTACGCCGCCCCTCCTCGGCACCCTCCCAGGACCTGACTTGCGCTCGTGGTGGCGCAGAGGACGCATCAGGGGCGAAAAGCAGCAGAGTCATCGCAGGGTCATCCGGAAGAAGGGGTCGTGATCCATCAGTGGCGCCGCCTGTCATGGGGGGCCACGGGCGCGCACTTGCGCCATCCGCAGTCGTTGTAACTCGGCCCATCATCCCTGCAGGCAGCGGGCGGGGTCACACCCCTGCCACCAGCCCCGCCCCTTCGCAAAAACGCGGTCGTCTGTCTGCTGCCTCCGCCCCCAAGGCCACGTTCGCCCCGTCGACTGTATCCCGCAAGCGGTACCGCGCTGAAGCAAGATCCGCCTCACCGAACGCTCGAGCTGTTGCAGTGAAGCCAGATCCGGGTGACAACCTGAGTCCAAGGCCTCGGCGAACCACTCGCCCACCTTCGCGGCTCAGTCCAGGACTGCCCGACCCTGCGCCGCACGGGCTGCTGGCCCAGGGTCAGACTGAGAATGCTAGCGCCTCGTCAGTCCTCACCTCGGCACTAGTTACCTCCTTGGAAGCCGGTGCGACCGGCGTTGCGGCCAACGGACGGCGGACAAGGAGGGGTGCTACAGCAGCGGTAACCAGTGCAACTGGGGTGTCGCGACCACATCGCAACTCAGCAGGGCAGAACCCATGGCTGCACAGGGAGGACATGGTGCTGGGTGACGAGCTCAGTGGAGAAGAGGAGGAGGAGACGGAGAGCGGGGAGGACGAGGAAATGGGGGAGAAGGGCCAGGTTGGCGGCCGAGTCACGCGGGCACGACCAGCTCGTGCTCCTGCGGCAGTTCGCGGCGCTGTGGCAGGTCCCCGTCAGAGCGTTCGTGGACTGGTCGGAGTGACGAAGCGGGTGCTGCGGGGTCGGCCCGGGGCTACCGCTGGCGAAAGTGCTGGTCGTACAACGCGGAGCTCGCGTCAGGCTGCGAACAAGCTGGCAGGGAAGGCCAGCGATGCTGATGATGACTCGGACTACGATGCCGCCATGTCGGAGGGGGATATGCTGTCGGACGACGACGTGCTCGATCCGGACGACGACGCGGTCATACCCGGTAAGAACACACCCGGGAGGAGCTCAGCGGGGCGAGGCGGCGCGTCAGCGATGCATGCCGCCCAGGCCTTGCAGAAACGGGGACTACCTGCGCCGACACCGCCTGGCCGGACGAGAGTGAAGCGTGAACCGGCTGCTGAGGTGGAAGCGGCTCCCAGCCGGGTCGCCCGCAGGATCGCAGGGCGGCGAGCACCGGCTATCGATGACTACTGCGATAAAGCTGTGGTGACGACACCCGCGTCAAGGCCAGTCAGGTGGGGAAGTGGTGTAGGGTTGCTGTGGGGGGGGGGCGCTCTGGCATTTTGATGTGGTCATGGTTCGCGGCGTGGGGTGATTCACGTAATGTCTTGAGCTGGCCTGCCATCATTGGTCTACACTCAGCGGCACCTTTCCCTGAATGACGCTTTAACCTATAGCCCGAGGCTCCCTGCCAAGTCCATAGCCTGAACGGTTTCCCGTCTGATTCCCTTCCATCTATTGCTGTTGGTAGCTACCCTGTATCCCTGTGTTCTTTGCTATGTATTAGCATCTTGGTGCTGTCATGGTACCTTGGTGCTGTCAGCTCACTACCCTTCTGCTGCTGCTGCACCTGCTGTTGTGACGCCAGTGCATGATCACCTCGTGTTATCATCGTTACCCTGCTTTTAAGCCCCCCACAGGCCATGTCCAAGTTAGGCTATGCCGGGGGCTGATTGCAGGCAAACAGCGGCGCCTACCAGCTCTAAGGCACAGGCCCTGCCTGGCAGCACTCGCAGCAGCCACCGAGCGGTGAAGCCAACCTGGAAAGCCCTAGAAGCTGACGAGGCGAGGCCTGCTCAGGGGCGGCGGCAGCTGGTTAAAGTGGACCACACAATGGAGGGGAGGGGAGAGGAGGAGGAGACGGAGGAGGGGGAGGCTGAGGAGGAGGGGGAGGAGGAGGTGGAGGCTGAGGAGAATGGGGAGGACGAGGAGGAGGGGGAGGCTGAGGAGGAGGAGGGGAAGGACGAGGAGGAGGGGGAGGACGAGGAGGAGGATGAGGAGGGGGAGGAGTCAGGCGCGAGTGAGCTGGAGTGAGAGGGGGTTATCAAGGGGCAGCACAGGCCCTGGCTGGGTTGGCTTGGCGAAGTTGCCTGTTGGTGGCTGTGCAGCGGCTGCAGCCCATGTTATGATGTTAAGAGGGTCGGGCAGCTAACCACCTTGATCGTCCACTGCACACTCAGTCATCTGCATCATGACCTGCTATCAGGCGATGGGCTGTGCCTGCATGCGCTAGCTCACTGCTCCAAGATGACGCGAGAGCAGCTCGTAGCAACAATAGTGAGCATGCCGGGCAGCAGCATGAGCTCAACATGACACACTCTGTTGCTCCTGTCGCCCCACATTAAATGCATACCACTTGCGCATTGGCTTTTATAGTATGTCACTTCTCAATCAGGGTGTCCATAAGCCGCACTTGCTGCTTCGTGCCAGCTTGCACCGATGCAGCATTTGCATCCCTGGGGGGTGGGTCATCCAGTGGCGTGATGCCGCCACATCCCTGCTGCTTGCTCACTGATACTGCTGGCTACCATTTGGCCACTTGCCCTTGCGAGGTTCCTTGCTGTCGGCAGTGTTAAACATGGCAGGCTGGGTTGGCTTGAAGTTGGGCCAATTGTCGTGTACTGGTAAGAACGGAGAGCATCCAAGGTTGTTTGACTGCCTGCGTGGTGGTGCGTGGGCACCTTGGGAACATAAGAATTGCCATAGTGATGCACCGACCTCCAGCTCCCGTGTGCGGGTTGCATGAAGACGTTTATATGAGAGTATGAGACAACTCCTTGCAAAGCAAGAGTGCAAGATTTGACACAATACCCAGCAAACTACGCTGTGATGCAAGCATGGTCTGTTCAACTGTCAAACTACCTACATACACCGCTGATCACGGAGAGCATGAGAGAAAATGATTGATGCAGTGCAAGATTTGACACGGTATCCAGCAAATCACGCTCCATTCACGATTTATTATGATGTTGCATTCCAATTTCCAAACCCATAAATGACCATTACATGTTGATATAATTGCGTTTCGACTGATAAAACTTCACCTAACAAACTGTGTTGGAAACTGACATGGCCAGTCCTAACCCATCTAGAGTTGTGCGTGCAAATGAGCACGGGATCACGCCGGGTGATGCCTCGCGATGACCCCGGGTGTCGAGCGCCGCTGCGCCAACAGGGCTGCTTTGTACGAAAGACTGGCCGTCGTGCCAGGACATTTCATCGCTGACACGTCCTTCCGCTCAAGAGGCTTTGCACCGTCCGCAGGCTTGCCCTTGACTTTGCCATGATGCCGAGAGGCAGTCCATGCCGCCACTGCTTTCACTGCGCTGTTGTGTGCGGCCTCGGCTGAGTGATGCAGCTTCGCCACAGCCGCAGCCGCCGCCTCTCGTTTCCGCGCCAGGCTGCTGCCCGCAGTCCCAGCTGGTCCTGACCACGGATGCTGCACTTTACAAAGCGCAAGCCCCTGGCCTCCATTGCTGCCGCCTCCGGCGGCTCCGACGGCTTCGGCAAGCACGGCCAGGCCGGTCGCCTCAGGTCCGGGACCATCGCGATCACTTGCACATCGGGGAGTAGAGCGGCGATTGTGCAGATGTGCCATGAGTTTGTGTCCGACAGGCGGTAAGGATGAGGCATGTCCTGCGCCCTGCAGTGGTGGCACCGCTGACTGGTGCCCTGCAGGAGGTGGTTGCAGCAATCGACCCGCCCCTGAGCTGAGCTGCGCCACAGGCTCTGCAGGTGAAACCAAGCTGTTCAACAGCAAGGCAGCTGGCAAGCAACCTGCTGTACCCTGCTGCTCATGGGCATCACCTCGGCCCACCAACCCAGCCTGCTCATCCTGCTGCTGCTGCTGCTGCTGCTGCTGCTGCTGCTGGGTCTCTGTAGGGCTTTGTGGGTGCGAGAGCACCCGCCGGTGCGTCCTGCTCTTGCTATTGCTGGTGGTGGGCCCGCCACCCTGTCCCACCTCTAGCTGGATGGCTTGCCTTGCTTCATTCCCCAGCCCTGAGCTCCCTGCCACCTCCTCTGGGCCGTGCCGTACCACTGTAGCCCAGGCAGGTCCCTGAGGCTGCTGCTGCTGCTGCTGCTGCCCTGCACACCTCCCTGCCGGGCGGGATGCATGCCCCTCTGCTGTGTGCTTCGAAACCATTTTCCCTTGTGGTCCCTGAGCTGTCAGCAGCCGCCCTGCTCCTGTTGTGGCAGCGCCTGGTGGCGGCAGGTCTGGTGGCATCAGGACGGGTCCTTGGCGCCATTTGGAGCTGAAGATGGACTGGTTGAGAATGGATGTGCGCTGGCTGGCCTGAGCTTCTTGAGCTGCTAGCCCTCCTGCAGCGCGCAGGCAGGCTGAGGGTGGATGAGTAGGCGGGTGGGTGGGGTGAGTGGGTAGGCTGGGTGAGAAAATGGCAAGTCAGGCGGGCAGGCTGGCTGGCAGGCAGGCAGCCCATAAATAATGCTCGTGTACAGAAGAGCATGACCCACCACCTCACGCATTCACATCGAAGTGAAGCACCAGCCTGACCCTGACCCTACCCTTCCTCAGCCTCAGCATCGCCCCTGTCTTGGCCCTGTCTTCCTAGCACTGGGAGTCGGATAGCCAGGCACTGTGACACGGCACCACCCATCCTCCCATCCTGCTCACTAGTGTCAGTTTACTGGTCACGAAGGGAGGAGAGTAGCCTGCGGGCACACCCTTCCTTCCCCCCACCAGTCCCACTCCCATGCTGCTCACTGCTGTCAGCTGCTGCGATACACACGAGTGACGAGTGGATCAGCCAGCTACCCGGGTGTCCAAATCTAGCCTCCATGCAACAAGAAACAAATGGCTCAGGGCATGGTGCCAGGCAAGGCCTGCAAACCTGCATGACCGCCCATTGACGTCATATGCATCGTGGCACCCTGCTGATCTGGGTGAAGGGGGGGAAGCCAGGACAGCTGAGGTGAAGAGGAAGAAGATGAAGAAGAACAACAACAAGAACAAGACTACTCAGGCAGAGCCAGCGGGCATTTTAAGATGAGTGTTTGCATGAAGGGGGCGCGGCCTGTTCCCACAACCTCCCGCGACGTGCACAACCTCCAGCAAGCAAAGGAGCCCCCTCTCCACCCCCATCCCTGACACCTGCCCTGGCGGTCTGTAACTGGTTTGGCAGTGCTGTGTGAGCTCATCGACGCATGTCTAGTGCGCTGAGGTGCCAGCTGTGTAACCGCAGCCTGTGTAACCGCACCAGCACTGCTTGCCTAGGGCGCAGTGGCAGTGAGCAGTGGTGGCAGCTGGGGTGAGCTGGCGGGTGGGTGGGCGGGTGCGTGGGTGAGACAATGGGTGGGTGAGGCAGGCAGGCTACCCACCGGTGGCATGCGCGAAGAAGGCCAGGCTGGCAGCGGTGGCGTCCGCTTCGCTGCTGGGCAGCAACCTCACTTCCTCCGCCAGGTTCAAGGCCTTGTGCCTGGTCAGGGAGCAGGTGGTCAGTGAGCAGGCGTTCACTAGCCTGGTTCAGGAACACTGGACATGCGGGATCACACCTCACCTGCTCAACTGCTGCACCAGTTGCTTTACTCAGGCAACTCTGCACCAACTGACGGCAAACATGCTATGACGCAGCTATACATGTATTGTCATACATATCTTGGCATGTTTTTAGACAGGGGAGGCCGCCTGTGTGCCTGCTTGAGGAGCCAGCAGCCCACCTCCTGCCCGCCCACCCACCAGCCTTGCCCAAATAGAGACATCATGCCCCCTTTTCTGCCACTGAGCCTCATGGAAAGTAACACTTGAGGAAAGTACAGCCTGGACCACACCACACTGGATCATTCTCACGCAGGCAACTCTGCACCAACTGCATCCAGGACGCCCATGACGTCAATGCTGGCCCACCGAAGTACCAGACTGGATCATGCACGATCATCTGGACCAGACCAGACCAGTGCATCATCATGAGGGGACACACAGCGCCCGACTGGCTCTACTGCCGCACAACCTTGGCTGCCCAGCTGGTGGCAGTGCCGCTGGGCTGGCTCTGCAGGAGCCACTGGCACCTCTTGCACCACTCTCCCTCTGGCACACACCCCTGGGGCGACCCCTGCCAAGCTCATCAACAGACAGCCTTGCCCAGCTGCCTGCTTTAGGACCTCTCTTGCTTTGGCACCGCCTGCCCCTGCCCTGCCCCTTACGGTGTCCACCCTTGCTGTGCCCCTGTCCCTGCCCCAGCCCCTGCCCCTGCCCTGCCCCTGCCACTCCCACCCCCTGCCTTGCCCCCGCCCCTGCCACCCCCTGCCAGCCCTCACTCTGCATCCAGCGCTGCCTCCTCTTGCTTGACTGCCCGCAGCTTGGCTCGCAGCATCCTGTTGACTGCGTAGGGGTCAGCATGCTTGGCCTGGGCATCCTCCTGTGTGGCAGTGGCAGACGGGCAGTGCGTGTGCCAACCTGGCTAGTTTGGCTAATCTGGCTGCAGGTGACCAAGGCCAATCCCTTCCATACAATCTTTGTATCAGGGGTCAAAAGGAATGTGAATAAGGGGTAGGTGCAGGGTCCAGGGGCAGGGGCAGGGTGAGGGTGAGGGTGAGGGTTTGGCTAATATGGCTGCAAACCCTTCATCAAGGGTCAAGAGGGATGCGAATAAGGGGTAGGTGCAGGGTTCAGGGAGAAGTTGAGGGGGTGGAAGTGAGAGTGAGGGTGGGGGGAGGGATTGGAAGGGCAGGGCCCAAAGGGCCCAAAGGACCAAAGAAAGGGTGAGGGCGTGAGGGCAGGGGAAGGCAGGGCAACGGAAGGCAAGGCAGGGCAAGTCAGTCTGTGAAAAGCGTGCATGCTGTCTTGGTTCCTGGTGCATGGTAGATGCATCCAAGTGGCCCTACATGCGAGACATGTCAGCAAGGCTGCACCACATGCCTTACTGTGGGAGATTTAGTACGAATTCGGTGGGAATTTGGTGGGAATTCAATGGGAATTTAGTGGGGACGTCTAGTGCTTGGCGGCTACCTTACCAACAGGTCAGCCACCTCCTCAGCTGCACTGCGAGCTCGCTTGCGGCTAGCCTCCCCTGCCTCCACTCTGGGCAGCAGCAGCAGCAGCGGAAGAGGTGAAGGAGCAGCTTAGGAGCACATCCCACCACCAGTAACTTGCCGGCACACAAAGCTGCACTAGGGGGCCTGGGACAGCAGCCTGCCCTGGCCTTGCTCTGCCACAGAGGATGTATCAAGGCCACCCCAGACCCCCTACACCCAGGCCCAGGCAGGCAGGGGTTGCATCGGCAGTGCCGATTGGATAGATCAAGTGACCTCAGAACCTCCAGCCCCCCACCCCACTCTCCAGCACCATGGTTTGCTACTGCCCTGGCCCTTGAACCGCCTGCTCCTCCTAGCCACTCGGCCAATGTGGCTGCGCACCTGTAGATGGGGTCCTTCAGCAGCCGCTCCTTCTCCGCGTCATCTGTCAGTTCTATGACCCCTGCCTCAGCAGCACTCTGCACCCCCTCCACCTGCAGCCACCCACACCCACACCCACACTCACACTCACACACACTCCATGCCAAGCCCCATGCCAGCAGAGCAATATCCACCACCCCAGCCTGACAGCACACATGTGCACACGCCCTCCTCCCGCGCTAGCCCAAGCTGTTGCAGTGTGCTCACCACCAATTGCCTGGCTGAAACATCCTGTCACTGCTGATACAATGGCGGTCCTCCCTTCATTGGCTGCTTCCCTAATTTCATAAAATTACAACATGGCCGGCCCAAGCAATGGTGGAGAGATGACTTTGACATTCAAAAGGCGTTACCATGCCTGACCCAGCTACCCCTGCCCTCCTGCCTGCCAGCTGGGCTACAGCTGCCTGCCTCCCCGCCCTCGCTGCCCTCAAGCCGCTGGCTTGGCCTGAATTTGGCCTACGATTGGCTGAGCCAGGCCTAACGCTGACGCACAGTGCACTAGGCCTTGCTTGGCAGCAGGCTGCCAACACCCTCCACACTGACAGGCAATGTCTGACACATAACCGCTGGCACACATGCCGCAACCCTGTAAGAAAGCTGGCGTGGGCACATTGTGCGTAGTGCTAAATCAGCTGTGGTTGGTTGAGACTATCCTGGATGGTCAGGCCATACAGTTTCAGAGCCTACCTTCTGGCTGCCCTTTTCCAGCCTGCCGCTGGCTACCCGCTCCAGTCTGCTGCTCGCTGCCCTCTCCAGCCTGCTGCTGGCTACCCTCTCCAGCCTGCCGCTGGCTACCCTCTCCAGCCTGCCGCTGGCTACCCTCTCCAGCCTGCCGCTGGCTACCCTCTCCAGCCTGCCGCTGGCTACCCTCTCCAGCCTGCCGTTTGCCGCTTGGCGCTAGCTGAGTCCGTTGTAAGGCTGTGTGATGTGAAGCCGCACGTCAACATGCCTCATGCGACCCCATGCGGCCTACCTTCTTCTTGGCACCTTCTACCACAATGTAGTCACAGTGCTTGGGGTCAGACTGGATGGTGATAATGCAGCCACAGTGGTGGCGCATGGAGAACTGCCAGATACGTGTGGAGTGGTAATGACCGATGCCACGCTTGTCCGCATTGAACCGCTCCCCTGCATTATTGCCCACGCCAGTCCACGTGTACAGCAGTTGCAGGCTGCAACTGCTGTTGATACACGAGTGAGTTGGCCATCTGCTTTCGTGATGTGAATGCATCACAGTGAGCAGGAAGCCACACCTTGTGCAATCTTCTCCCCGCATTTTGTGCACCAAATGTGGAAAGGAACCTCAAAGCGGATGACGAGAATGCCCTTGTCGATGTTTTTGGCACGATCACGCAGCGCATGCTGCCCATTGTACTGAGAGAAGCAGCAGCACAGCAGCAGAATACAATCATGACCCAGCGCCTCGCGTGAAAGCTCGGCGAGGAAGCGGGTAGCGTACCTTGTTGAGCGTGCCGTGTTTGTCCGGGTCGAAGTCAGGGGCATAGTAAAAGTTGTCCGCTCGGGCAGCTGCTAGCGACGACATTTAAGTTAGACGCAGCACAGAAACGTCAGCTGCTATCATCGTTAGTGCCCAAGTATTTGCCATGCTCAACCACAGGAGTAAAAGCTAAACGTCATCGGCAGTGCACGGGTACAGCTTGTCTTACAAGTTTTAATCCCTACAGACCTCACGCAACACCAAAATAAAGCACGAGCTGTATACGATTACAGGCTGCGAGATCATTATTGTAAAGGCTACTGCTAGTGTGCCTACTGCCCACTTCAGAAGTGTGCCTAGGTCTACTACTAGCAAGGTCTACTAATAGCAAGGTACTAGCTCCAGGTCTGGCCATCGAAAGTGGTTGGAGGAGGGTTAGGGCTAGGGCTAGGGTTAGGCCCTAACCCTAACTTAGGGTTAGTGTTAGGGTTAGGGTTTTTTAGGGCAGCTGCTAGCGACGACATTCAAGCTAGACGCAGCAGAGAAGCGTCAGCTGCTATCGTCGTCGGTGCCCAAGCTCGTGAGTATTTGCCATGCTCAACCACATGGAGTAAAAGCTAAACGTCTTCGGCAGTGGACGGGTTCAGCTCGGGCGACCCCTTGAAGAGATCACGTGGCGCCGGAGGGGGACACCGGAGGGAGACAACACGGCAACGGGCAAGTCTATAACTGCAAGCTGAGTGGTGTGGTGGTCAGGCGACCCCAACTGACAAAAAATGACAGGAAACCGAGGACGGCTGTATCTCTGCACTCACTTCGCCAAAATCAATGCTGGATGGTTCACAATGTAGGCAACCCGGCCAGCTACCTTTTTCCCATCCAGAATAATTATACACTGGGTAGGCCGTGCACAGCAAAGCGTCAAAGTTAGTGATTCAAATTTGAGCCGTTGAGGAGCATGCAATCATCGCTTCGACCGCCCGCGTCGCTTAAGCTGCTCTACATGAGTATGCGCGTCGGCAGCAGCAGTCGGATATGAAAACGATTGCGCGAATATGGCACGGAGGCAGTTGGCAGGTGCGGTTGGGAGAGGTGGCCACTACAACCTTGTGTAACTATGTCTCGTGTGTCACCGCTTGCGCTTGGCAGCTGTCTGGGGCTGCCCCAACCCAGCAGGTGTGGTACGCTTGCGGAGCGTGCAGCCAGGAGCCGGCGCTTGAGCCATAGCAGCCTGCCCCTCGGTGGCGATTGCAGCTAGCGCCAACTGATACATGTGGCCGAAATCAGGTGATGCAGGCGGCTCTCTGCCCCACTAGCTCCGGCCCTGCTGCTGGGGTGGTTGCTGTGGGGGTGGCTGTGGGGGCGGGGGTGGCTGTGGGGGGGGCACACCAGCTGACACAACTCTGCTGCACCCTGCTGCTGTTGCTGCTGCTGCCACCCGCTGCTGGCTTGCATGGTCCCCCACATTCACCACAACCACCCCGACACTGCAAGGCAGCTGCTGTGGCTTTGCGTGCGGCTGTGGCTGGTGCCCTGGCTACGGCTGCAGCCACCTCATGCAGCCGCACCGCAGCGCGAAGCTTAGGCAGCTGCAGCGCGAAGTCTTGCACATTCATGTTGTTGAGGATGGACCGATGTGTGTGCAGAGACATATGCTCCAGGAGCGCAGGCAGCTCCATGAAGCGGCCAACTCCATGCTTCAGCAGCTGGGAGGGCTTTGTTGGGCACCAGGCACTGCTCATTCACGAACAGCTCTCGGCACATGCCCAGCTTGCGGCGGCTGACTTGTGTCTGCAGCACCAGCCTGGCTGTGCTGAGGTAGTGTTTGAGAGTATGCAGCTGTCCTGGCCGCAGGCTTCTCACGGCGCCCCACTTGCGTGGGAATGAAGTTGGCTGTCAACGCGGGTGGGTCAGGAGCCGGGCAGGGCTGCTGGGCTGCAGTGCCTGACGGGATGCCATAGCCACCCTCAGCACACTGCTACAGCACCTCTGGTGACACCTGGTGCCGCATCAGGATGTTCATTAGCTGCCGCTGATGCTGGGTGAGCCGGGGGCCGCTTACACGGCAGCGGCGGACGTTGCGTAGCGCAAGGGACAACCGGCGCTTGTCTTGCTCCAGCAGCTGGATTGCATGGGTGCGCTCCTCAGCCAGCTGCTCCAATGACACATTCTCACCCTGCACCTCTTGGTGTGCCGCCTGCAGCTGCTCCATGTCTGCCTGCACCTGCTGGAAACCTGCCATCGCATCATCGAGGTGCTGGTGGAGCCGCTCGACTTCTGCCCGTAACTGCATAGTTTCACCCTGTGCCTGTGCATCTGAGCTTTTAAGCCATTAGGGCAGCATTTAAACCCCGCCTTGGGTGAGGCATGCAGCTTTTTCAGGTGCTGGCGCTGCTTCGGGCTCAGCCTTTTACCCCCCATGGTGGTGGCTAGGGCTGGGAGGGGGCGGGGGGGAAGGGGGTGGGCTGGGAGGGGGTGGGCTGGGAGGGGTGGGCTGGGAGGGGGTGGGCTGGGAAGGGGTGGGCTGGGAGGGGTTGGGCTGGGAGGGGGTGGGCTGGGAAGGGTGGGCTGGGAGGGGGTGGGCTGGGAAGGGGTGGGCTGGGAGGGGTTGGGCTGGGAGGGGTTGGGCTGGGGGGGGGGGGGCTGGGAGGGTGGGCTGGGAGGGGTTGGGCTGGAAGGGATTGGGCTGGGAAGGGTGGGCAATGAGGTGGGCTCCTGCATTGATGGGTGGAGGGGGGGCGGGCATAGTGGGTCGTTGCATGCCGTGGCATGATGTAACTTCAAAGCTGTCAAACAGATAGAGGCCTGGGCTGTTTGTTGTGCGGTTTGTTTCAATAGATGCGCCAATGGGTTAAGAACAAACATTGTATAACCGTTTTCCTGTGGGTGCAGCGGGTGCAACACAGTGGAGGACACAGTGGAGGAGGGGGTGTGTAAGCCGGTGATACCTTAGTGTGCGCCGACCCAAATGGTGTATTTGGCGGAAGCGAGTATTTTTGTATGTTCCAAACACCCCGTCAAGGTGCCCTGCACGCCCGGCAGACATCGCGTTGGGTGTCATCTGGACATTCCGTTTGTGCACAACCAGCTCACTACGCTAGTTAAATGGGGTCTCGGCGATGTGGCTCACCGTGCCAAGGAGACCCGTCTCGCCGATGTGATTTGTTCGCGGGCACATGTGGCAGTACGCGAGCAAAGAGTCCAATGGCTAGCGCTGATGGTCAGATTACGCGGAATAAACCGCCAATGCCAATGTGATAAACGCTATCGGAAACAGTGCAGTATTGAGAGAGTACTTGCATGAAGATTACCAACCCCATGTTGAGGCCGCCCGAGTTCAGCTTAATCCCTACAGCCCGCATGCAACACCAATATAAAACACGAGTTGCAATTAAATACAGGCTGCGCGATCATTATTGTAAAGGCTACTGCTAGTGTGCCTACTGCCCACTTCAGCTCAGCCTTCTGGTGTGTGTGCCTCCAGGTCTACTACTAGCAAGAGCTCTACCCTACTCTATAGCTTGGACTGGCTGGCACCTGACTGCAAGGAGCACTCACTTGGCTGTCTTTGGGCCCTGCAATGAACTTGCCCGGCTCCGCTGGGTCAGGTAGGGCACCGTTCCTGAACTTCGGCAAGGAGGTGACCCCCTGCTCCGTCAACACCCCCAGCATGCCGGCGTCACATATCATGCCGTAGAGGCCCCGTGTGTCAATGAAGACATGCCGAGCACTGCACTTGCTGGGCGGGGCGTAGGGTGTGGGGGGGCGGGGCGGCTTAGGCAGCAGCCCAGGGTTTGTGAGCTCAACCTGCTGCCAGGGTACCATATCCAGCTGCCAGGCTGCCATGGCTGCCTCCATTTCTCTGGTGGTGTGCACCGCATGGCGCAACAGCCGGCCCCGGTTTGCTTGACCCTCCATCATCCAGTCATGATCCACCTGCTCCCCCTCCTCAAGCCCAAGCAGGCCCCGCTGCAAAGCCACCTCAGCCTGCATGGCTGCAGTCGGTACCATCCCACCCTCCTCCAGCAGCCAGCTGACGTCCAGCCCGCACACCATGCGCCGCACATCGGTGCACTGCCGCTTTGACCAGGCTGGCAGGTGCCCACCACCAAGCCCCCAGAATCCAAACCTGCGCTGGTGCTCGTTGGTGGTCACCCCCGCCATTGGCCCCGCAAATGTGAGACGGTCTGGGGCGCGAATCTCCGTGTAGCTCGCGACAAAGTTTTGGCGCAGTTGGGTGTAACAGGCGTATCCGGCACCCCGCAGCCGCAAAACACTAGCTCAGATCGGCGCCCGCCCAAACCTGACCTGTGCTTTCCGCTCCTAAAAGACTCACGCACATCATAAGGCGAGGCTGGCAGTCCTTCTACGCACGCCGTAAGCCAACGGCACAAGTGCAGTACGCCTGCTTGCATGTCAGTGCATGGAGCATATAGTTCGTGCATATGCGCACAAGTCAGCAAGCTGGCACCCCTTACCTCACTTACGTTGCGGCATGACTCTATGCAAATGTAAGCTGCCTTATGACAGCGCCACATCATCACTTGGCAATATGTTGTCGGGATGCCTCGGGATGGCTCTGGCTTTCAGTGTTACATGTGCCGTGGTGCCTCAACCCTCTTCCTCAACTTCAGCAGGCACATGTCACGCAAAATCATTACAGAAATACATGTATCGATGCTCAAACGCCTTGCAACACCACTACAGAAGACATGTATCGCTGATGCCAAGCACATGCATTGATGTAAAAAGGTGGCAACACCACACCACAACACCTCCACTCGTACACATCAACACCACCACCTTAACAACACACCACAACACAATGACTCATGCCTCACACACCACTTATGCTATGTGCACAACAAGCAAGGACTGGTCGCACCTCCTTGCTATAGCTAACACTCACCACGGGACTGCTAAGCACTTTGCCTTGCTGCCTATGCCCCATGGTACCAAATCAGGCTGGGCTGGGCTGGGCGGGCTAAGCTAGGCTGGGCTGGGGTGGGCTGGGCTAGGCTAGGCTGGACTGGGGTGGGCTGGGCTGGGGTGGGCTGGGCTAGGCTAGGCTAGGCTAGGCTGGGCTGGGCTGGGGTGGGCTGGGGTGGGCTAGATTTAAGGGGGGAGGGGGGGGGTACCCTAACAACAAGACACAACACAACAACACACAACACAACACAACAACAACGTCCAGCTCCATGTCATGCCTTGCTGACTCCTTGCTACCTCCTTGTTGGCTGCTGCTCTACGCCGCTGCTGCCTTGCTCGGTGATGGAGATGGGGGTGATTTATTGGCATCCTGCACACACAATCACAAAGACAAGGTCTTGGGGCACACACCACAAAACATGCTTATTAATTAGTTCTAATTAGTCAAATCTTAAGGCTCACGACAGTTGTGTGCTTCCCTCAGCTGCTCATGCCTGGCATGCGTTTCACAAGTGTTCACACGAACATCAAACTGACCTAGACAAGGTGAGGTAAATTACAACCTTACTCACCTCCTGCTCACTGTTTTCAAGAGCTGATTCCTTTGCTACACTCCTGCTTGGAAGGCCCTTGGGCTGCTGTGGGTTTGATGCTGATCCTCACAACTGCCAAGCACCTGTGGAGGTCAGCAGATTTGGTTGCATGTGTTGACATTGTATGCAAAACGCACTAAGAAACAGCACCCCGTGCTTGCCTGGGAAGTAATCGCGACTTGCCAGTCCGATGGCAGCAAAGGCTGCTCGGCGCGGAAATGCCTCCGGCCACCAATTCATCTCTCCTGTTGCGACACGCATATAAACAGATAGAGAATGGCATTGCGAAGCTAATCATGTCGTCGAGACAGTGCAGTACAATCGACAAAAGAGGGCCTAACCTGCTAGCGACACCGTTGTGAGATGTAGAGCCCAATGGTAGAAGAATTACATGCAGCGGATCAAAGACGGTGCCAAAAAGTGAATTGCGGGGCCAATGGCGGGGGTGACCTGGTGCCCACCAGGACCTTTGCCCCAGCCAGGGACACTGACTTCTTCAGCCTGCCAGCGAAGAGCAGCGTGAGCATGTTGCTGAAAGCTATCTTCAGCTGCTTGCCGACGTGGTCCACCATGTCGGTGTCTGAGTGGTAGCGTGGGATTGCTGCGAGGCGGGCGCGGAGGTCAGGGTGCGCGGCCAGCACGGCAGCCACTGCCGCGTTTGGCTGAGTGTTCGCGCCGTTTCCGGGCAAGCCGCGGCACAGCTGCAGGAAAAGGGTTCCTGCAGCTCAGGTCCGGGATGGCTGTTCGGGAGACAGGGATGTCTGTGTACACGGGCTGGCCGTGCAGGCCGAGCGGGTCGGCTACGTGAATGGTAAACAAGCCGCGCACGAGTAAGCCCAGCAGCAGGCTGGCGAGCACCGCCCGCTCGCTGCAGCCCTCCACTCGTGGCCGCACAGCTTTGGCCAGGAAGGCATCCCAAAGCTCTTGCGGGAGGTGGTCGATGAGGTGGGCTAGCATACACTTCCTGTCGTGGTATGTGTTGTCCCTATCGCGGGCAGCGCTGGCCTCTCCGGAAACCTTTCTATTGCGCTCCGCTTCGTTGAGGTCCGGCTGTAGTGCCTTGTCGCGGTCCAAAATGTCACTGTCTGAGACCTCCGGCACTGGCTTGGGCACGGTTCGCCTTGTTTTAGGCATCATTAACAACATCATTAAGCCGCCACAAATACTAGGAACTGTTGATTTTGTTTGTTTGCATTTTTTGAAGGCAATGGTCTAGCCATCGAAAGTGGTTGGAGGAGGGTTAGGGTTAGGGTTTTCACAACATCTTTAACAACACTGTAGTCGAGCCCAACGTCGCCCTCAGCCTGCTCGGAGCTTGTCTTACAATGCAACGAGTGGCATGCTGTAATGCGGCCTACCCCACATTGCTTCATGTCAGTGGGCAACCTAATAAACAGTCTAGTCATCAATGCATGTCCTAAACTTGTCTTCAAATGCATTTCTAAACTAGGTGCAATGAAGTGTGCGTACCTTAACAGTGGCCTCGGGTGAACAATGCCTACTGCAACGTAGGCAAGTGCCACATCTATCTGCCCCTGACGAGCTGCTCGACGGTGCCAGTGGTAGTGACGTCGGATGCTATGTCGTTGTGCTGCTGCTGCTGCCAACGATGGCGGCAGCGGCTTTGACTTGGGCGCTTAAGCGTCCGCATCCACCTCACGCCATATTGCCGCTGACCAACGTCGTCTCCGCTCCCCTCCTGCCACTGGCAGCGAGCGTGTGCTGGCTGGCGGCAGCAGAACTTACGCCACCGGCCGAGGACTCGAGAGTGTCCTCCAACGCATTGTTGACGGCGCGCGGGCTTGCATCAGGCCGCACCGCTGACACAGTCGACTTGTCGACCACCGCGGCCTGGCTTAAATCTGAACGCAAGGCAGGCGCAGCACTTTGCGGCCACTCCTACCACCATGATGCGAGTGCGAGTGCCAGAGCCAGGGCCAGCTCGTTAGTTCTGTGACAAATTGATAGCACACAAACAAGCAGACGACACGCAGGAGTAACAACTCACATTGGTCAATCTCCTGATGCTCCCGCAACATGGCTTGCATATTGACCTCCAGCCGCTCACACAAACGCTCCAGCGCCTGCAAGGAGTACACAGAGAGCAGCCGCAGAGCATCAAAAACCCATGTCATTAGAGCATGCATGACCACATTGAGACATGGTCCTGGCTGTTGCCAACAACAGGTCCCAGACTGGAGCAGCGCTAGCCCTGTTAACTGACCAGGGCTCCTTGCCTATGTTGCCTACTCCACTCCCCTTTGCTCTTATCCCAGCCAGTAAACCAGTGTTCTTCTACTATGTTCCTGCGCTTACAGCACATCTTCACCCCTGCGCCCATTGCCCTCCGCCTGCAGCCCTGCGCCTGCTGCCCTGCCCCTGCTGCCCTGCCCTGCTGCCCTGCCCCTGCTGCCCTGCCCCTGCTGCCCTGCCCCTGCTGCCCTGCGCCTGCTGCCCTGCGCCTGCTGCCCTGCCCCTGCTGCCCTGCCCCTGCTGCCCTGCCCCTGCTGCCCTGCCCCTGCTGCCCTGCCCCTGCTGCCCTGCCCCTGCTGCCCTGCCCCTGCTGCCCTGCCCCTGCTGCCCTGCCCCTGCTGCCCTGCCCCTGCTGCCCTGCCCCTGCTGCCCTGCCCCTGCTGCCCTGCCCCTGCTGCCCTGCCCCTGCTGCCCTGCCCCTGCTGCCCTGCCCCTGCTGCCCTGCCCCTGCTGCCCTGCCCCTGCTGCCCTGCCCCTGCTGCCCTGCCCCTGCTGCCCTGCCCCTGCTGCCCTGCCCCTGCTGCCCTGCCCCTGCTGCCCTGCCCCTGCTGCCCTGCCCCTGCTGCCCTGCCCCTGCTGCCCTGCCCCTGCTGCCCTGCCCCTGCTGCCCTGCCCCTGCTGCCCTGCCCCTGCTGCCCTGCCCCTGCTGCCCTGCCCCTGCTGCCCTGCCCCTGCTGCCCTGCCCCTGCTGCCCTGCCCCTGCTGCCCTGCCCCTGCTGCCCTGCCCCTGCTGCCCTGCCCCTGCTGCCCTGCCCCTGCTGCCCTGCCCCTGCTGCCCTGCCCCTGCTGCCCTGCCCCTGCTGCCCTGCCCCTGCTGCCCTGCCCCTGCTGCCCTGCCCCTGCTGCCCTGCCCCTGCTGCCCTGCCCTGCCCTCCTACGAGCCACAACCCACCATGACACTGAAAGGCTCCTCAATGTACACCCCAATCTCCTCAATGCCTAGCAGCACGAAGCTGATCTGTGTAGGCAGGCAGGCAGGATGTCAGCTCACCAGGAAAGCAAGAGAGCCTAACCCTACCTCCCTGCTGAACGCCCTTCAGTGGCCCTTACTTCTCATCCCTTGCTGCCAACCCTAACCCTGAACTTAACTCCACCCCTGGCCCCCTAACACTCCACCCCTAGCCCCCTAACACTCCACCCCTGAACTCCTTACCCTCCACCCCTAGCCCCCTCACCCTCCACCCCTGAACTCCTTACCCTCCACCCCTGGCCCCCTCACCCTCCACCCCTGACCCCCTGGCCCCTGAGCCTGGCATGGGGCTCACCAGGGCCGTGAGGGGCACCATGGCCCAGCCGCAGTAAGACCACAGGGTGAAGGGCAGGCAGGCCAGCCACACCATGAGAAAGCGTGCGGTGTGCCTGCGCCCAGCAGGCTGCAGGGCTCAGCGGAGGCACAGCTGCCTACCCAGAGGCGCTGCCACCACTGCTGCTACTCAACGGTGACAACAGCAATATTAGTGATACCCTCAGCATTTGCAGCCCTCAGCGGACACCCTTAGCTTGGTTTCCGAAGCTCAAGACCAATTGTATCTTGAATCCCAGACCCTTAAAAATCATCGAATGCCGCGAAAATGATATGCATTTGCCCTAGAAATGACCATTTCACAAACAGCTTATGCCAGTATTATCGGAGAAAATCCGTAATAAGCCAACATCAAGACCAACATATGGAATGGTTGGTACCCTAATCCTTGGCCGTACTCAAGCACTTAGATACTTGAGTACTCCTGTGGCTGCTGCATTATAGTCGGGGTTGGGAATGCTATGGGGTAGTACTGTAGACCATGCTTTGCAACCCCACCACCCACCTCATTGAGACCAATGTATGGGATGGTTGATACCCTACTCCTTGGCCGGACTCCAGCCGTTAAGTACTGAAGTCCTCACGTGAATTTGTATGAAGGTTGCACCTTGGGTTTTGAACCCATAATCCAGCAGGGAGTGGTGGGGTTTACCCAGGGCTAAGCTGAAGTATTGTGCTACGCCACCTATTGCTAGCATCATAAGCGCCCATAGCACAGACCATAAGTTAGTTATTTCTTATTGCCCCGAAGTGACCTCAACCGCTAGGCGCACATATCAAGCTACACTAAGAGGTTCTCAGCACACATGGCATTGTCGGTGGTGTCATAGCAAAGTGTCAAAGTGTCACCTGAGATCAAACCTGATCACCTGAGACCACCTGAGACCTGAGTCATTGTGATGTTCTAGCCACACTGACCTTGTGTAGCTCAGGGGGATGGGGGTGTTGATCACCCGCTCGCAGCTGCTGACGGCTGACACCAGCTTGCTCATGTTCTCATCCAGCCGGATCAGCAGCTCGTTGGGCAGCCGGGCGTTGGCCAGCAGCTTGCTCAGCACTTGCAGACAGAAGTTGGGCCTGAAGGCAGCAGGACTTGACAGAGGTACTAAGCCGCTGACAGCCCATGCGCATGCGGGGTGCGAGCCAGTGCAAGTGTGTGAAGGCAGGATGGCCCAACAAGTGCGCTCAAACGCTGACGCAAGGCAAACCAGAGCCACGGGGTGAGCTTTGACCATTGCAACACTTAGGCGCCGACAGCCGCCCAGGCGCCCAGTGGACCTCTGCTGGCAGCTACACTTCAGGTCCATGACAGCAAGGCAGTTGGCCAGCCCAGCCCAGCCCAGGCGCACAGCCCGAGGGACCTCCACAGGCGCCCAGGCCAGCCCAGAGCCACTGAATGAGCTTCCACCCTTGCAGCACTCACTAATAGACTGGTCCCTGGTCCCTGGCCCTAAGTGCGGCTGAGACTCTATGTTTTCAGCACTGCTTGCTCCAGCACTGGACCCGCCCCCACACTCACGCTTCAACAGCAACAGAAGCAGGGCCTCCGTCCCAGAATGGCTTCGACGCCATCGGCTGTTA
Organism: Haematococcus lacustris; assembly: GCA_030144725.1. NCBI lineage: Eukaryota > Viridiplantae > Chlorophyta > Chlorophyceae > Chlamydomonadales > Haematococcaceae > Haematococcus > Haematococcus lacustris. The sequence continues at coordinate 2,688,257 of JASKMD010000028.1, read as the reverse complement.
TGTGGTGCAATCAGACAAGGCAAGAAGCATTGCAGTGCACGACCTAGGCAGTTTAGTGCTGCAGCAACACTCAACAATGTCACTGCCAGCTGTGCGAGCAAGAGCTTACCTGTGTGAGCTCCTAGCCAGCCACTGCAGCTCCTGTGGCGTAAGGATGTGGCGCAGCTCAGTCTCAAAGTGGTGCTCGTCGCGCACGTGCACCATGCAGCAGCGCGCAAGCGCGACCAGCCAGCGTGCAAGCGTGGCCTTCGTGTCCACGGCTGACATTGGCAGCCATGAGAAAGCCTGTGCGTTGTTGCAGGGGAAGGGGGAGGAGGAGGATAGGAAGGAGGAGGGAGGAGGAGGAGGGAAAAAAAAGGGGCGTTGCAGAGGGGAACGCGGAGGGTGTGGTTGACAAGGAGTGTAGAAGATGGTAGAAGAGTTTGCCTGCTCTTTGGTCTCACCTGCAGTCTTCAGGAGGATCAAAGGGAGGGAGAGCTCAGGGAGTGTGGCAGTGCAGTCAGAGGCAGAGCAGTCGTGAGAGACCACTTCCCCTTCCTCCCCTTTCCTGCGGCGCACCTGGCGTGCGATGTCGCGCGCGGTGGTGGTGATGGTGCCAAACTTACGGCGCGCTTCCTCCCACCGAGCATAGCTGGCGTTGGTCCTGTGGGGCACCGGGCCTGAAGCGGGACTGGACTGACACACCGCTTGCCAGCCCATCCCAACCAGCAGTCATCTCAGCACTGAGATCCACAGCCCTTCCTGCAGGGTGCCCCTAACCCTGCTCAGCTGTCACGCACAGCTGGGTCGGAAAGTGCAAAACTAAGACTATACACCATACATCAAGTGAGCAACATGGTCAGTTTCCATGAAGTGCGACTGTGCTCCGTCATGACAAGCAGGCGCACCTGAGAACCGAAGTAGGGGTTCAACCCTCCCTCCCCAAATTCCTAACCCCCAACTCCTAACCTCAACCCCCAACCCCTAATCCCTGACCCCGTTGGAGTCACCATCCTTTAGAGGTTTGGAGCCACCCACCCTAACACTAACCCTGACCTTGACCCCTAGCCCCAAACCCGGCTCACCTGAAGACCAGCAGCAAGGACAGGGCAAACGAGGTGAGCTGGATGGGCTCGATAGCGATGGCGGGTGGGGGTGGCAGCCAGGCAGGCAGCCAGGGCGGCTGGGTGACTATGCACCAGTTGTAGAAGGCCAGCACTGGACGCAGGCAGCAGGTACAAGGCAAAGGGGTCACACAGGCTGGTGTAACCAGTGACTGGCACAGTGACTGGCACAGGGGACAACACAGCACAGCTGGACGTCATCAGGCTAGCACTTTCCTAGCAGTGTTCCTGCACTATCCACCTAAGCACATGTGAGGGCGGCCTGACAAGGTATGGGGCCTGCTTTCCTTGCCATCTACCTGCCCGCTGTATTGCTTATCGTCTGCCCCAACACAACACATTCAAACGCACAGTATATTGTTCCCCTTTCTCCAGTATACTATACACCTCACACTTGACCTGACCTCAGCACAACACCCACAGCAGCGCAATTCTGCCAGCCCCTCTAACCCAGTCCGCACAGCCAGCTCCTACACCCTTCCCCTCCATGGCCACACCCCACAAAGAGCGCACCATGCGGCAGCGCCCTGCCCCTCCCACTCCAGCTATACTCCACACCACCCACCCCCCTCCCCCTCCCTCCCCCACTCCCGTCCACCTCATTCCTCCTCCCCTGCCTCCCACACTCCCGCTACTCTCCCTCCCCCTCCCACTCCCTCCCCCACTCACACTCATCACCCTTCCATCTCCCTCCCCCACCATGACCCTGTGCAGCGCTCACCCGCTGACAGCATGGTTGCACACAGCACGGGCGCCACGATGGCCTTCACCACCCCTGACCTGCACACACACACACACAGCCAGCCAGCCAGCTGCCACTGGACTGCTGACACAGGGCCACCACGCTGCCCAGCACGACTGCAGGTGGCGCCTGTTGTGCGGCTAGTGCCAAACTCATCAGCACCATCACAAGGCATGCGCCAGTGTGAGACATCAACGAACACCGCCATGCTGCCACACTGCTGTTGCCACGCTGCCATGCTGCCACACTGCTGTTGCCACGCTGCCATTGCCACGCTGCCATTGCCACGCTGCCGCACTGCTGTTGCCAAGCTGCCATTGCCACGCTGCCGTACCGCAACTTCTACGCTGCCGCTGCCACTAGCCCAAACTGTCTCCAGTAACCCAGGCTGCTCACAGGCAAATACATTTCCTTCCCTCCCTGCTCGCCACCTAAGCCCAGCTTGAGGTGGGGTTCTGCTGTCCCACCGCACCACACCCATGCCCATGTGCCCCATCTGCTGAGGCAGACTCAGTCCCAGTGACTGGTTGTACACACATCATGGCCCTGGCTTTACACATGGAGCAGTGCATGGGGAGGGATGCACTGCAACTGTTCTTTTCTCTCATGTGCAATGGCAATTGTCACAGTGGCTGGCTATGTACAAACGCTGCAGCGCTGGCACCACACACTGGTCGTTGTATGGGGAGGGGCGCACTGGTTGTTGTATGGGGAGGGTTGCATTGCCTGTCCTTGCCCATCTCATGTTCCTGCTTTGCTCCTCTCATGGTGTCAATAGGAGCCCATTGATCGGCACCTACTCCATGATTGTGGTAATGTGATGCAGGTGCCGGCTGTTGCTGCGGTGCCGGCGCCAATCAGCCAGGTTGAACATCTGCAGTGGAGCAGGGGCCAGTACGCTTCAAGCAGCGCATCAGGCAATGCCTCTAGGAAGCCACTGCTGACTCAGAATCCCTCTCGGCTGTTCTCTCAGCAGTGCCGCACCGTACGCCTGCTGCGTCTTGCAGCTTCCTTCTCTGAGTCCTTATCAACCTGCACTCAAAAGCGAGGTGCCGTGCAAGCAGGGATAGCAGTAAGGCGCCGTGCAGCAAGTCACAATACCCAGTGGTTCACCGTCGTAAGCTTCTACCTCGGGATGCGAGAGCACCGCCTCGCAAGCGATGCGCATCCCATATCTCCGCCGATAGCCCAGGCCCCTGACCGTGATAGGATGCGCCAATGAGCATAGATGTAGTGAGGGAGTCGCGGACGCGCTTCGCACAAAAGCATGAGTGGGCATCTTCGTCCCTTGCGCGGGACGGCTTGCGCTCACATCTCCTCGACAGAGCACAGGATGTACGTACAGGTGGCTCGATATGTTGCCTTATCCTAGTTTGGTCTGCTCTAGCAAGAATGGCCGGAAATTAACAGGAAAAAACAGGAAATTCAAGAGCAATCAGCGATTCACAAAGCAAATGCAGCACAAAGTTAAGCAAGGCGAAAGAAATGCAGCGAAACAGACAGCGTAGATAGCTTGGTAATATATATAGGGAGCGTCCGGACCCGTGTAACGTTACATGTTACATTGTTATGTTATGTTACCGGTCATTGCCGGTCATGTTACATTGCCTTAATAGCTGCTTGGGTGGCCTGCAGTATAATTGTTCACCTCGCCGCACTGGTCGCAATTGCTCCCGGCAAGTTTGAGCTCGCGGGCCGCGGGCTGCAGTTCGGCTCCAGTACTGCAAGCTCCAGTCGCAGTTCTAGCAGCTGATGGCTGATGCGAGTGTTCCCAAGCAGCAGGTCTACAACAGTGCCACGATGGCAGCAGATGTTGTACTTCGTAAGGCTTCGGCCAGCATGTTCGCAGAAGACTGGCTCTTTCGTTACAACAGCGACGGCATTGTAGTGTGCCAGTGCAAAGGTGCCCACCAAACATTCGGGCTGAGCTCGGCGTCGCTAACATGAGCCAGCTGGCTGCCAGGCACAAATGCCACTTATGAGGTGAACCCATCATCTCCAACAAGCGGAGCCCCGAGCCACTTTTTGGGCCATTGCCGCAAGAGGACCGGGGTGTGCAGTGGCTGAAGGCATGCAACGGGCCGTCAGGCGCAGGTTGGGGCTTTTTCTCGCCACGCAGCAACTTCCCTTAAGCATAATGGACAATGTCCATCTCCAAGCTGTCTTCCAGCTGCTGGGAGTTGATGTGTACAAAGAAAAGCACTACCGCACGCAGCTGCTTAATGAGCTCTACTCAAAGGTCAAGCAGGCGACCTTGAAGGAGCTGGGTAAGCTAGTGGAGGTGAGGTGCTTGCTCCTGCCAATTGCCCCAGCTCTGATTCACCCTATTACAGGGGCAGGGCATTTCCCTAACTTACGCCAGGCTGCGGTACGCAATCTAAGTGGATGTCATAGAGTGAATCAGAGTCCCACCACCACCACCCGTCCCACCACCACCACTTCCGAGTCTACCACCCACCTACTTCCCCCCCTCCCCTCCCCCCCATCCCACGACACACGCTTGGAGCGGGCAGCCTGGAGCGCGCAGCCTGGAGCTGGACGTTGTTGTTGTGTTGTGTTGTGTGTTGTTGTGTGGGGCTGGCGGTGAGGCACCTCCACGCGGTGGCCCTGGTAACAATCCGCGTTGACTTCGGTCGCACGGATTGGCTAAGCTACCTCACCACCGCACCCAGCGGTATATAAATTGGGATGCAACGGGAAAGCCTTCCCAGGCTTGAACGGGCACCGCTTTGTCCAACGGAATACAAATGAGGTCCGGGTGCCGCACACGACCGCTGCGGGTCACCGAGCTGTTGTGGAGTTGCTGGCGTCGTCAAGGAGGGAGCAGAGCTACCTCAACGCGGGACGTTGGCTGACAACTGAAGTTTGGACTTTTGGAGCCTGAACTTCAGCTTTTAGTGCGACATCCGGCGGACAAGACTGGAATTGCTCTCGTCAACGAGGAGAAGAGATAAGGCCAGCTGCCGAGTGTACTAGTCTTTGCTCCTCTCATGCCTCTTTGTTTGCCTTGGGTGCTAGCTGTGGTCTGTGGCTACAGCTAGGGCAGCTTGGTGGGGACATGTCCAGCCTGTGTCCAACGTTTGGAGGTGGGAGCAGGCCGCGCCACAGGCGGAAGCTCCTCCCTTAATGCACGCCGGTTTGTACCGGAGTAGTTTTCTTTCTTTCTTTCTTCTGTTGTTGTGTTGTCACATTGTTGTTAGGGTACACAAAGGGGTCAGACATACCCCCCCCTCTAAAGTCCAGCCCAGCCCAGCCCAGCCCAGCCCAGCCCAGCCCAGCCCAGCCCAGCCCAGCCCAGCCCAGCCCAGCCCAGCCCAGCCCAGCCCAGCCCAGCCCAGCCCAGCCCAGCCCAGCCCAGCCCAGCCCAGCCCAGCCCAGCCCAGCCCAGCCCAGCCCAGCCCAGCCCAGCCCAGCCCAGCCCAGCCCAGCCCAGCCCAGCCCAGCCCAGCCCAGCCCAGCCCAGCCCAGCCCAGCCCAGCCCAGCCCAGCCCAGCCCAGCCCAGCCCAGCCCAGCCCAGCCCAGCCCAGCCCAGCCCAGCCCAGCCCAGCCCAGCCCAGCCCAGCCCAGCCCAGCCCAGCCCAGCCCAGCCCAGCCCAGCCCAGCCCAGCCCAGCCCAGCCCAGCCCAGCCCAGCCCAGCCCAGCCCAGCCCAGCCCAGCCCAGCCCAGCCCAGCCCAGCCCAGCCCAGCCCAGCCCAGCCCAGCCCAGCCCAGCCCAGCCCAGCCCAGCCCAGCCCAGCCCAGCCCAGCCCAGCCCAGCCCAGCCCAGCCCAGCCCAGCCCAGCCCAGCCCAGCCCAGCCCAGCCCAGCCCAGCCCAGCCCAGCCCAGCCCAGCCCAGCCCAGCCCAGCCCAGCCCAGCCCAGCCCAGCCCAGCCCAGCCCAGCCCAGCCCAGCCCAGCCCAGCCCAGCCCAGCCCAGCCCAGCCCAGCCCAGCCCAGCCCAGCCCAGCCCAGCCCAGCCCAGCCCAGCCCAGCCCAGCCCAGCCCAGCCCAGCCCAGCCCAGCCCAGCCCAGCCCAGCCCAGCCCAGCCCAGCCCAGCCCAGCCCAGCCCAGCCCAGCCCAGCCCAGCCCAGCCCAGCCCAGCCCAGCCCAGCCCAGCCCAGCCCAGCCCAGCCCAGCCCAGCCCAGCCCAGCCCAGCCCAGCCCAGCCCAGCCCAGCCCAGCCCAGCCCAGCCCAGCCCAGCCCAACCCAGCCTGTAGCGAACGGCTCCTCGAAGCCTAGCTCGCCTCACGGTACTTCTGTACTGCAGTGTGACATGGTGGGCAGACTGCGCTTGGGGGGTCAGACCCGCAGTTGTGTAAGGAGGTAGCCGCCAAGGTGGCGGAGTGTGCAGCCCTGCTCATGGATGACGGGCAGACTGACCAGGGCGTGTGGGACCCCCACTCCACGTGGCGCCAGCTCTCACAGGACATCCAGGCCATGGCTGAGGGCAGCCCATGCAGCACTAGGTTGCGCCTCCACCTCGAGGTGTACTTCTTGGCATGTCCCACCTCCAATGCCCCGGTGGAGTCCTTGCTACAGTTGTTAAGGCATGGAGCTGGTCGCTTCATGGAGCACCTGTCCCTGCGCTGCTGGAGCACATGTCCCTGCACACACAGAGGTCCACCCTCAACAGCGGTGCGGCTGGAGGAGGTGGCTGCAGCCTCAGCCAGGGCACCAGCCAGAGCCGCACGCAAAGCCACAGCAGCTGCTTGCTGTGTAGGGGGGGTTGTGGTGAATGTGGGGGACCATGCGAGCCAGCAACGGGTGGCAGAAGCAGCAACAACAGCAGCAGGGTGCAGCCGAGTTGTGCCAGCAGGTGTGCCGCCTCCACAGCCCCCCCCACAGCAGCCACACCAGCAACAGGGCCGGAGCTCGTGGGGCACAGCCCTAGGGGGGCAGATGCTTGCACCCCCTGTTGCGTCGCCTCAGGGGCCTATTGCATCACCTGATTTACAGCACATGTATCAGTTGGCTCTAGCTGCAATCGCCACCCAAGGGCAGGCTGCTCCGGCTCAAGGTACCGAGCTAGGTGCAGCAGCGCCGGCTCCTGGCTGCGGTGCGGCTGCATGAGGTGGCTGCAGCCGTGTCGGGGTGGTTGTGGTGAATGTGGGGGACCATGCAAGCCAGCAGCGGGTGGCAGCAGCAGCAACAGCAGCAGGGTGCAGCAGAGTTGTGTCAGCTAGTGTGCCCCCCCCACAGCCACCCCCGCCCCCACAGCCACCCCCACAGCAACCACCCCAGCAGCAGGGCCGGAGCTCGTGGGGCAGAGAGCCGCCTGCATCACCTGATTTCGGCCACATGTAGCAGTTGGCGCTAGCTGCAATCGCCACCGAGGGGCAGGCTGCTATGGCTCAAGCGCCGGCTCCTGGCTGCACGCTCCGCAAGCGTACCACACCTGCTGGGTTGGGGCTGCCCAAGACACCTGCCAAGCGCAAGCGGTGATCCACGAGACTTAGTGAGCTGTAGCGGCCACCTCTCCCAACCGCACCTGCCGACCGCCTTCGTGCCACATTTCCGCAACCGTTTTCCGATCCGACTGCTTCTGCCGATGTGCATGCTCGTGTAGAGCAACCTAAGTGACGCGGGCGGTCGCAGCGATGACTGCATGCCCCGAACCGGCTCAAATTTGAATTACTAACTTTGATGCTTTGCTGTGCACGGCCTACTGACTGGATAATTATTCTGGATGGGTGACAGGTAGCTGTCCGGGTTGGCTACATTGTGAGCCAGCTAGCATAATATTTGGCGCAGTAAGTGCAGAGTTACAGCCGTCTTACTACCAGGGGTCGGTTTCCTGTCATTTTTAAACAGTTGGGTGCGCCTGACTGCAAGTCAGGAGTCCCCAACATGGGGTTGGTAATCTTCATGCAAGTACTCGCACCAGAGTGCACCGATTCCGGTAGCGTTTGTTGCATTGGCACCTGCGAGTTACTCCGCATCTACTAGCGAGCGGCGCGTTCATCCTTGCATCAGAGTCAATGCCGGCGCAAGCGAGCGCGAACACACCTCAGCTGCTCACTATCGATTGTTCTAGTGGTAAGTAATGGCACCAATGAGGGAACTCCGCCTGGCATCCAGCCGGAAGTACAATCACAGCACAGCCCGCCAGGCTCGCTCCGCGAGCCTTTTGTTGGTGCAGGCGGTGTTGGAGTGCCATCGCTGAGCATGTGATGTAGCGACATTGCTGCAAATGCGGGAAATGTGCGTCTCTCTCTCGCTAGTCACACAGGAAAAGGGACCCTCGTTAACAAAATGGCATGTTGTGAGCTGACCACTGTGACTTTCCAGTTTTTCGCTACATAACTCTGTTCCTTACTCAACGCCACAACTGCTGGAGAAGAAAGCATGGCAATTAGTTGATCAGGCTTGCTTGAAATGACATTGGCGTGACCCGACTTTGCCTTGCAGGAATGATTAGCCCATCCGACCCTGCCCATTGCACCCCCCCCCCCTCCCCAGCCCAGCATCGCCTTCCTACCTCCGCTCACCCCCTCTCAACCCCAGCCCGGCCCTCCAACCCCCCCTCCCACCCCCTCCCACCCCCTCCCAGCCCCCTCACTGCCCTCCCACCCCCGCCACCCCCTCCCAACCTCAGCCCCCCCCTCCACCCCCCCTCCCACCCCCTCCCAGCCCCATCACTGCCCTCCCACCCCCGCCACCCCCTCCCAACCTCAGCCCCGCACTCCATCCCCCCTCCCACCCCCTCCCAGCCCCCTCACTGCCCTCCCACCCCCGCCACCCCCTCCCAACCTCAGCCCCGCACTCCACCCCCCCTCCCACCCCCTCCCAGCCCCCTCACTGCCCTCCCACCCCTGCTACCCCCTCCCAATCCCAAGCCCCCCCTCCACCCACCTCCCCCTCCCTCCTTGTCCCGGCCTAAGCAACTCTATGTAGCGTTCCGATTCTGCACTAAGCAGTCGGCCGCTAGTGTCACTGACGAAGTGTGATACAGGCAGGTTAAATGGTGGGCTGTATTGCCTGCCCACCATTCGGGTTCGATCCCCGGGGGCCGTTCTATGTCCTGGCCTGGTTACGCTGAGACAGTCTGACACCTGTAACAGCTTCTAGCGTTGCATGGCGCTCACACGTTGATAAAGATTTAAGGCGCGCTCTTCCTGAACGCTACATTGGTTTCCGCAATCGATGACTCTCAACGCCGCAGACATGGCAGACGGTACTCCCACTGGACGACGAACTTCTCAATGACGAGGAGGAGGTTGAGGATGAGGAGCCTGATGAAGATGAGGAAGAAGAGGACGAGGCTGAGCAGCTTCGCGAGGAACTGGCGGCTACCAGAATGGAGCTGAACTCGCTGCGCATACGCCAGAGGAACATGGACCGCGCTCTGTCTTCTCTGGCTGCTCAGGTGAGCCTAGTTCCTGGTAGATCGTCTTCCTATCAGGACAGGCTGTTTGGAATGCGCACGCCCTCCCCAAGCAGGTCAGGTACACGACCTGCGTGTATTCCTGGCACTTATCTGTCTGCTGGTGGACGAGGTGGCGCTTTGCACCACCTCCTGTCCCCTGCTCCTACTTCTGTCCCGGCTGCCAAGGCTGTGCCTGGCCCAGACAAGTGGACAGATGCCTGCGCTAAATCAGTCCGCAGGGCTTCGGCCTTCTGCGATGACTTGGAGGCCCACTGTGCTCGCTATTCTTTGGACATTGTCTCTGTCTTCCCTGCCTTCCTATCTGGTGCAGCTCGCAATGCTTGGTACCCTTCGGTCCAGCAAGCTCATTTTGCGCAGACAGGTGTTGCTCCTCCCTGGCAGTTCTTACGTGCGTCGTTCCTTGAGTATACAGGGGATGATTTGCGGGATGACATGCTTGAGGCTCGCGACAGACTGCTCGACAGGTCGATCCGTATGGGTCCCAATTATCCTGAACTCTCTGAGTACCTCATTGCGTTTAGGAATAACCTGTTGACTGCTGGTGCGCAGTGCATGGACGAGTCCCTCCTGGTCAATCTGTTTGTCACTGGGCTTTCTCCCAGCCTGCGTGAGACTGTCTTGAAGGACATTGTCCCCTTGCAGAACCCTACATTGACCCAGGCAATTGATTCTGCCAGGCAGGCACAGCGTAATGCTGTGTTCCTGGCCGGTGCAGTCAGTTCTAAGCGCCATGTGGCTGCTGTGCAGGGTCGTGCCATCACCGAACAAGCTGAGCATGAGATCAATGACGCCAACAGAACACTGGGTCTTGCTGGTCGTCAGGCTACTACTGCTGCTCCTCGTCCTGCTGGCCGCACTGCGCCCAGGCGTGGTGGCATGCGGCCTGGGCCACCCCCTGTTGCTACTGGCAAGAAGGCTGGTGCTGCTGCTGCTGCCACGGCTGTCAAGCCTGGCCAGTATTGCCACCACTGTTATTCTCCTGATCACCTGAAGCCCCAGTGCCCTTGGAAGCACCTGCCTGCCAAGCAGGCCCGTGAACAGTCAGGCTACTCTAGGCCACCTGCTGGGGCCAATGTGCCTCAGAAGCGCAGCCGCCCAGATGATGATGATAAGGGGCAGGGCAAGGGCAAGCTGGCCTCTGCCAACGCCAAATAGGGTGTTGCCCAGCCAGGCAGGTGCTGTTCCTGTGCTGCGGTAGCAACAACTGCTGAGCCTGATCAACTGTCCGCTGCATGCAACTGTGCTGCTGTTGTCTGCACACAGCCTGAGAAGCAGACTGATGCACTCTGTGTTTCATTGCCTGCCAACAACAAACCTAAGCCACAGGGTCCTGCCATGAGTGCTGTGGACAACTGCAAGTGTGCTGTGCCTGTGTCTGAGTCAAAGCCTGAGAAAACTGCCGTGCTGGCAGCTAGCTTTGCTGGTTTTTGTTGTGAGGCTGCTGACCCATGCCTGAGCCATGTGGTATCATGTAAGACAGCCCTTTGTTGCCCCATGCTGCCGTCCCAAGTTATCCTGGGGGTTGCTGGACAAGACAACAAGGTGAGGTTCCAATTCTCTGGCACCATCAACAGCCATGTCTGCCATATGTTAGCTGATGGTGGTGCTGACGCGTCATTCATTAGTGCTAGCTATGTTCAGCTGCATGGTATTCCTCTCTATACCTATCCTGTGTCACTTAGGTTTGATGTTGCTAACAATCAACCTGTGATCTGTGAGCACTATGTCAAGGTACAGTTGCACATTGCCAGCTTTAGCTGCATGTGCCTGCTGACTGTCATGCCTGACCTTGTTCATGCTTATGACGTGCTCCTGGGTGCTGACTGGCTGTCTGTGCAGGGGGCCTTGATCGACTACGTCGACCAGACCCTGACCCTGCGCACTGCCCAAGGTAACACAACCTTGCATCCACACACAGGTGACATGAGTGCTGCTGGCCAGTGTGTTGCCAACAGGCCACCTGGGTCCACCCACTCACTGCCCCGTCCACCTGCTGCTGTACTTGCTGCTGTGTCCAAAGCTAACCCAAAGGCCTTTGTGACAGCTAAGCAAGCAGCCAGATGGTTGCGCAAAGGGGGCTCTGCTATGGTTGCTATGGTGTCTTTGGAAGACCTTACCTTGCCAGCAGATGTTTCACCTGTCCATAGACAGCACCTCCAAGCTCTGCTTGATGAATACTCTGATGTATTCGAACCTATCACCGGACTCCCACCAGAGCGTGCAGTAGGGCACTCCATCCCCTTGCAGCCTGATGCTAAGCCTCCAGCTAGGCCCAGCTATAGGATGTCCAAACCTGAGCATGATGAACTGCGTAGACAGATCACTGATCTCCTTGCCAAAGGCCTGATAGAGCCCAGCTCCTCTCCCTTTGCTGCACCAGTGCTGTTTGTCCAGAAGAAATCAGGTGAGCTGCGCATGTGCATTGATTACCGCCAGCTCAATAAAATTACAATCAGGGACCAGTATCCTTTGCCACGCATTGATGATCTGTTTGATCAGCTCGCAGGAAAAACTGTGTTCTCCTCCCTTGACTTGCAGGCTGGTTACCACCAGATCCGCATCCCGGCTGAGGATGTCCCTAAAACTGCGTTCAGGACACCTGAGGGACACTACCAATTCAAGGTACTGTGTTTTGGCCTGACAAATGCTCCTGCCACGTTCCAGCGTGTAATGAATGAAGCATTTGCTGAGGTGATCAATGACTGTGCCCTCGTGTATCTCGATGATATCCTGGTGATGTCCGAGAACACTGAGCAGCACCTAGTCCATCTCAGACGTGTATTTGACTTACTGCGTAAGAAATTCTATGCTAAGTTATCTAAATGTGAGTTTATGAAACGCACACTGATGTTCCTGGGCCACATCATAAGTGCTCAAGGTATCTCTGTTGACCCTTGTAAAGTTACTGCCATCTCTAACTGGCCTGTCCCTACAAGCCTCAAAACTCTGCAGTCTTTCCTGGGCGCTGCTAATTATGTCCGTAAATTCGTACATAATTTTAGCACCATTGCTGCACCCCTCACAAACCTGACTGGCCCCAAGAAGGACTCGTTCCCTTGGAAAGCATGGCCTCAGGCTGAGTTGGATGCATTCAATGCCTTGAAGCAGGCCATTTCTAATGTGCCTATGCTCAAGCTTCCTGATCACAGCAAACCCTTCCAGGTGCACTGCGATGCGTCCCTTGAGGGCATCGGTGCAGTCCTGATGCAGGATGGCTACCCGTTGGCGTATTACTCCAGGAAATTAATCCCTGCTGAGGTTAATTACACCACGGGCGAACAGGAACTGCTGGCATTGGTATCTGCGTGTCAACAGTGGAGGTGTTACCTGGAAGGGGTACCATTCACTCTGTACACAGATCACCGGCCACTCATCTCTCTGCCCACTCAAAACATACTCTCACGCAGGCAGACTAGATGGATGGAATTCCTGGCCCGCTTCTCATATACCATTGAGTATTTACCTGGTATATCTAATCCCGCTGATCCGTTGTCACGCATTCCAGCTGCCACAGTACAGACGTGTAAAGGCCCTGGTGCTGATAATGTGAAGAGTATCCTTGTCATGACTAGGAGTAAGCGGCGTTCTCAGGAGGGGGAGGAAACTGGTGCTGAGGCACGTAAAACAAGTGCTGGTGATGCTGCTGTGCCACCCACACAACCACCACCAGGCCAAGGTGATGGTGCTGCCGTAAGGCCACCCACCAAACGTGTCACTTGGGCTGCTGATGTACCAGCAGATGGAGAACCCAGTGCACCCAAACCACCAGGTCCCTTGTCAAACCTGCATGAGTGGTTGGTCAGAGCCTATGCTGCTGACTCCAACTTCACCAAGCGTAGGAAGACTAAGAACTACTACCTGGATGATAATGGCCTATGGAGACATAACAAACGACGCACCGTCATTGTGCCCCGTGACAAACAGCTACGAGAGCATATCCTGCATGAGATGCACGATGCTAAGTATGCTGGCCACGTTGGGATCACTAAGACGTTGGAGCATGTCATGCGTGTGTTCTGGTGGAAACACTTACGCACGGATGTGCGTCACTATGTAACAACATGTGATGCATGCCAGAGAAACAAGTCGGTTACAGCTAAGCCATGGGGGTTCCTTCATCCTCTGTCTATACCTGGATACCGCTGGGAAGTCATGCACATGGACTTCATAACCAAACTACCGTCCGGATCACATGGATATGATTCCATTTGTGTATTCGTTGACAGGCTCTCTAAGATGGTACATCTGGTGCCCTGCAAAGAGAGCATGGACGCTCCTGAGTTTGCACAACTCTTCATTGATAAGGTATTTGTCCATCATGGGCCACCCTCTGAAGTTGTGAGTGATCGGGGTTCCCTTTTCGTGAGTAAGTTCTGGCAAGCTGTATGCAAGCTAATGGGCATGAAACACTCACTCACCTCCAGCTATCACCCCCAGTCAAACGGGCAGGTTGAGCGTTACAACAAAGTGTTGGAGGAGATGCTTAGGCATTATATCTCTCCCACTCAACGAGACTGGCCTAAACACCTCTCGTTTGCCGAGTTTGCAATTAATAACTCATGGCAAGAAAGCATTAAGTCTACACCTTTCCTGGTTAACTATGGACAGTCCCCAGTGACACCGGTGACCCATGAGTTACCTCGGTTGCCACCTCCTATGGCCCAGTTCTTCTCTGAAGGCTGGGAGAAGGGTGTTCAAGAAGCCAGACGTTGTATGAAACTGGCACAGAGCCGCCAGGCTAATGGTGCTAATCCACACAGGAAATCCTCGGACAGTGTGTTCCAAGTGGGTGACCGTGTGCTGCTTAGTACCATGAACCTGCGTAACATGGTGGGCAAAGCCAGGAAGCTGCTGCCACGGTATGTGGGGCCTTTCAGGATCGAAGCTCATGTGGGTGAGGACGCTGTAAAGCTGACACTACCACCAGCCATGTCCAGGATTCATCCTGTGTTCCATGTATCATTGCTAAGACCCTATGAGGGCAACTTCGGTCGTCTACCCCCCACTGAGTTGGGCTGGCTAGATGATTCCCCACAGTATGAAGTAGAACGCATTGTGAACCACCGGCATGTGCGTGCAGGTAAAGCAAAGGAGTACCTTGTCAAATGGAAGGGCTATGAAGACTCTGACAACACTTGGGAGCCTGCCAGCAATCTAGCAAATGCCCCTGACTGCGTGAACTTGTATAAGGCTCAGCATGGCTTGCTGTGATTTGAATGTGGGACATGGGCTCCATGTAGTCTTGCTGGTTGCTTTGCTGCATGCTATGTGCCTTGGTGTACTATGGTTCCAGTTGCTCATGTGAGCCTGGCTAGTCTGGTTCCCAGCGTCCATTAGCTCACTGAGCTTGGGCTGGAATGGTCCATGGTGACCCTGATCTCCTTAGAACGAACTGCATCCGGATGGGCAGGAGTTCTCAAATAGTGGTCATAGTACTGCGAGTCCATGCCATGATGGCCTATGGGCGGAACGGCCATCCCTTAGGAGAGGGAGGAATGTAGCGTTCCGATTCTGCACTAAGCAGTCGGCCGCTAGTGTCACTGACGAAGTGTGATACAGGCAGGTTAAATGGTGGGCTGTATTGCCTGCCCACCATTCGGGTTCGATCCCCGGGGGCCGTTCTATGTCCTGGCCTGGTTACGCTGAGACAGTCTGACACCTGTAACAGCTTCTAGCGTTGCATGGCGCTCACACGTTGATAAAGATTTAAGGCGCGCTCTTCCTGAACGCTACACTCTAGCCCACCCCTGCCCACCTTCAGGCCCTAAATAATCCACCAAGAGCTGGTTATCTGCACTGCCCTAGCGGCCTAAAAGCTGCAGCAAGGAGGGCGAATGACATTGCCCAAGAGGTGCAGGCCGAGAATGAGATGCTGATGACTGAGGCTCCTGCTGCTGCTGGTGCCGCTCCTGGGCTGCCCACCCCTCCTGCTGCCCCCCCCTGGCAGCAGCTGGCAGCTGCTGCTGGTGCCGCTCCTGGGCTGCCCACCCCTCCTGCTGCCCCCCCCTGGCAGCAGCTGGCAGCTGGTGCTGGTGCCGCCCCTGGCATGCTCACCCCTCCGTCTGAGCAGCAGGGGGCCACAGCGGAGCTGAACACGAGCTCGACACGCAAGCGGGGGGCGGGCGGGAGGGGTCGGACCCAACATGTCGAGGAAGGTAACATAGCAATGGCATACACACCTTGTGAGGCATTGCAGAGTGGCCAGGCCAACAGTACTGCTCACGAAGGGGTCAAGCATCGCAGCAACCTTGCATATTTCTGAGCATGGGTGGAGGGGCGCTGTTACATCGGTTTGGCATGCCATGTGAACCGTTTTGACTGCGGCGACTGTCCCTCACTATGTGCAGGTGCTCCTGGGCCACGTCGGTCGCGGCGGTCGGTCGCGGCGAGGCCCGCATGAGCAAAACTGGCATGCATTTGAATGTCAAGATTTGAGCCGCCATAACACTCAGCACAGTGCACAATATTAATGTTACAAGCTGCACCGCATAGCTGACAGCGTCCTCTATCCAGGGATGTGCGAAACTTAAATAGAAACCACGTGGCTGAGACGCGGCGTCGTTTTGATTACCAGGGGTCGGTTTCCTATCATTTCCTGTCATTTTTTGCTAGTTGGGGTCGCCTGACTGCAAGCCTCCTCTCACACTGTCTTGCTGTGCCACCGCCGCCATCACCAGAGTATCTGCGTCCCAGCCTACCTAGCTAACCAGCCTACCTACCACCGCCCTAGCACTGAAGGCAGCTATTGTGGCTGGTGCCCAGGCTCTGGCTGGTGCCCGGGCCACGGCTGCAGCCACCTCCTGCAACCGCCCTGCAACGCGATGCTGAGGATGCGCGCATGCCTATGCTGCTGAGGAGAACACTAAAGTTATCGACAACTGACATGACGGGATCTTGAAGTTAAACCTGAGTGCTAGTACCATTCTGCACACCGTCGCCTGCTAGTGGGATGTTCGCTCCGTGCCCACGATGTGACGACGCACTGCCCGCCACTCGACCTAACCACGCTGCAATGGCGCTACTGCTCGTCCACACATGATCAAGGGTCCTAATCAGAAGCATCGCCCCGATGCATGTAGCGAAGCCAGGTGGCCGTGCCGGGTGCACTTCGCAACGCAGCAATTCCAGCTCAGCGCCACTACTAGTATGCCGTGGTCCAAGGCTTCACATCGCGCTGCTTGCGCCTCAACCCAGCTGGGGTACCGGACGCTTGTCCAGCCATGTGACCCAGGCCAGCAGCACCGCTGCCGACATCGTGCGGTGGCAGAGGGAGAGCAGCAGCAGGTTTGGGTTCACCAGCCACCTGTTGTATGTGCGTGACAGACAGCAGCTGCTGCAGGGCGACCAGAGGACCACACAGTGCCTGAAGCTGCTGGCAGATGTGGGGTCAAAGGATCTCAAGGAGCTGACTGCCCGGCTGACGGAT
This sequence comes from Haematococcus lacustris, assembly GCA_030144725.1. Lineage (NCBI taxonomy): Eukaryota > Viridiplantae > Chlorophyta > Chlorophyceae > Chlamydomonadales > Haematococcaceae > Haematococcus > Haematococcus lacustris. The sequence continues at coordinate 2,671,616 of JASKMD010000028.1, read as the reverse complement.
ACGCAGGCAAGACCCTGCAGCCTCCCACCACCTGCACTGGCCCCGCCACCCGTGCCATAATTACACCAACACAATTTCCTGAATCCTATGCAAAAAGCAGCCCACCATCACATTCCACTTGCACCCCTAGTGACTGTGCACCTCCCTGGCCATGCAGCTTGACAAAAACCACCACTCCCTTAGGGAAGATGTTATATCTGTCCCCTGGGGAATATGTGCGCTTGGTAGCATAACTACCATCCCCACACACACCTCTGGTGGGAGGGTGGCATGGGCATGCCCCATGGCTACTCTCCTCCCAATATGCACGCTCAGTGGCGAGGTTATAGTCTTTCTTTCTTTCTTTCACCACAGCTTGGCACTATTGCCAGCCATTGTCCTCTCACTGCTATATTTGCCTTCCTTACCCCACCCCCTTTAATTCATCCCTCCCTCCCTACCCATGCCACCTGCAGCCCCGACCCTGCCCCTTTCCTCAACCCTATGCAAAGAGCAGCCCACCACCACATTCCACTTGCACCCCTAGCGATTGTCCACCACTCTGGCCATGCAGGAGCTGTTTGCCCAGCTGGTTGCATCCCTGGTGCCGCTGGCCCCCAGCCTTGACTCCTCCCAGCTGCTGGACTGCCTGGCTGCACTGGCGCTGCCGCTGGCCCTGTCTGCCGGCACCCCTCCCCCTGCCAGCCTGGTGGAGCGGGCCAGCAAGGGCCGCAGCAACGCCGCCGCACAGAGCAAGCTGGACGCAGCTGAGGCTCACCACGGGCTGCTGCACCACACGCGGCGCCTGCTGCTGGCTGCACTGCCAGGGGCGCTGCGTGACGCCACGCCCAGGCGCCTCATGGCACTGCTGCACAGCCTGCAGGAGCTGCAGCCAGAGCTGCGCCTGGAGCCTGGTGTGCGGGTGCAGGTGGTGCAGCTGCTGGTCCAGGGGCTGGTGAGCACCCACAGGAGGTAGGGAGAGGGGTCAGGGGAGGAGGGGCGAGGTGGCCGCTGGGTCAGTGGGCATGACCTGTCAAGATGGTGATGCAGTATGGAGATGTGCACAGCCATAGCTGGTTATCTGATGGGGTGTTTCAGGAAGATGGTGGTCATCCAGCCATGACAGGGCGGGCAGAGACAGTCGCCACAGCCGTGGCCGTAGCCTTGGCCTGTGGAACCTCTTCGCAGCGGTGGTGGCTGGTGTGCTGGGTGTCCTGAAGCACCAGGTCAGCAATTTCAGCAGTGGCGTATGTCTTAACATATCCTTCAGTGCAGTGCTGTGTTCGTTGGGCTAGGGTGCGCCTTATCAATGACTGTGTCAGCAGCTTTGGACCTGGGTGCTAGCTGTGCTGCCCTGCCCAGGTTCCTAAGCGACTGCAGCACCAAGGAGCTGGTGGAGTTGGCAGCGCTGCTGCAGGCATCGCCTGACTGGCGGCAGCATGTGACCCCCAGCCTGGTGCAGGGCCTGCAGGCGGCACTGAGGCGCACGGTGAGCGACAGGCAGGGCAGCAGGGGAGGCAGGAGGGCAGGGCAAGGGGACAGGACGGTTTCCTGGTAGGCTCAAGCATAGGCAGGCAGGGAGGGTGAGGGAGGGTGGTGGTGAGAGTGGTGGTGAGGGAGAGTGGTGCAGAGTGGGAAGAAAGGGTGACAGTAAGACACACTATTAGCAGGCATCGACGCAGGCAGGAAGACCAAGGCAGCCGTAGTCATGCATGATAGTCTCATGAGCATGCGGAGCTAGCCCCGCAACCAACTGGCCCAGTGACAGGTGAGGAACTTGAGCAGCCTTCATGTGTGCGTGTTTGTGTGCAGGTGCTGGCCAAAGCCAACCCCGCCCCTGCCGCAAAAGGCGTCTTAATCAGACACAGCAGCACCCCTGCTGCCACAACCAGCCAAGAACTGACTGTACTGCCGGATCAGGTCCCAGCTGCAGCCCAGCTCACCAGCTTCTTGATGGCACTGCCACAGGTGCGCTGAGCTTGGCACACTCCACTTCTATTCTTACCTTCAGTAATTGTAGAAACTTTGTAGAAACTTTGTGGCTAGGCAAAGGTTGGTAAGGCGAGAGGAGAGTCCAGTAGCTCAAAGCAAGCAGCCAGGGGTGCAGGAGCTAGGGGCTGGGCCCAGGCAGGCAGTGGTGTCTGCACTGCTAACTTACTAGTGTGTTGTTGGCTGTGTGGCGCCAGCTGATGTGCTGCCTGGCCCTGGTGGCTGCAGGCGCTGCAGCCTGTTCCTCAGTACTTGGTGGCTCTGGGCACCGCAGTGCTCAGGGCGGCAGTGCACCACAAAGCTCTCTCAGGTGAACCCTTGGCAGACAGCACGAAGCAGACCCCTCACTGCCCTGCTGCTATGCTGCTGCCTGTTCACCTACCTGCCCTGTGTGGCCCAGCAGCCACCCCTCACTGCCCTGCTGCTCCCTTCTCTGCTGTTGCCTGCCTACCTTCACGCCCCTACCTGCTGTCCTCGCTGAAGTGCTGCCGGCCCTGTGTGGTTGCAGAGCCAGTGCTGGTGATGGCCCTGTCACTCCTGGCCTCACCTTCTTTCCACACCCTCGGCCTGGAGGCCAAGCAAGGAGTGGTGGAGCTGGTGTGCCAGGCACTGCTGCACAAGCCCAGCCTGCAGGATGGTGAGGGAGATAAGCAGGCACAGCCCCTGACTCCATCCCAGACCAAGGCTGCTGCCGCTGCGGTCAAGCTTGAACCTGGCTCAGCCGCAGCCAAGGCGGCTCAGCAGCCCTGGCCTGCGGTGAGCTGCCCCAGTTGTGCAGCGCTGCTGGCCCGGCTGGGGCGGGTGTGCGCTGCCCAGCCTGGACTGCACCTGGCCCCTCAGCTGCTGCCTGCAGTAGCCGCCCATGTGGTGGCTGCCAAGCAGGCCCAGCAGCCTGGCACAGGGCAGCAGGCAGGCAGGGAGCTGGAGGGGGTGGTGATGCAACAGGCAGTGCAGCTGGGATCGCTTGCCATCCCTACAGCTGCCCAGCTCAGCACTTTGCTGCTCATCAGCGACAAGCGCAGCCTGGAGGTGGCCGTGAAGCAGCTCGTCACACAGCTCACCGCACAGAAGGAGGCAGCAGCTGCAGCGGCCACTGTGCTGCTGCTGGACTGGCAGGAGCATGCTGAAGAGGCTGTGAGGCAGAGTGAGCTGGACACGCTGCTGCAGCTGCCCAGGCTGGCCGCTGTGGTGGGTCAGCCCCTGGGGTGTGTGCTGCAGCCAGTATTCGAGTCCCAGCTGGTGCAGCTGAGCCATGGCAGCAGTGGCGGCACAACCAAGGCGCAACAGCTGCTGTTTGAGAACACTGACAGGTTCCAGCAGGTGAGGGGTGGAAGCTTAGGATAGCATCATTGACAACAAACAGGATTGCTTTGGCTCAACAGACCAGGCTGGGCTGCCTCTAGGCCAGTTATAGGTTTAACTGTAGCCAGCATGCACACACACAGCCAGCGTTGTGTCCGCATGCGTGGCTTGGTAGGCAAGGCTGGGCTGATGCTGCTGCCGGTGTAGTGATATGTCCGCATTACATGGGAAAAGAGTACACACACCTTCTCGCTGAGCAACCACTCATTCACTTTAAAGCTGCAGTGTGTGCTGGTGCTGATTCCTCGAGCCTTCACCAGCCTGGTCATCTGATGCTCCTCCCTTGCCGCCTGCAGGTGCTGCTGCCAATGATGCGCAGTGGCTCCTTCCCCAAAGAGGTGGCGCTGGTGGACATCTGCATGCCCAGTGAGTGATGCGCAAGCATCATGCAGCATGTGGTGGTGGGTGCTGGTTGCTGCCTGCCTGCCATGCATAAAGTGCCAGCACCTGTCCGCCTGTTATGGTAACTAACTGCTTGAGAGGTTGCTTGCTTGTGGACATCTGCATGCAGGCTATGAGGTGTTGGCGCAAAAGGTGGATGTAAGCGACCTGGTGCTGCTGCTCCAGGGCATGGCAGCATCAGGGTGGGGCGGCGCCTCCCTCATGTTTGACCGGGTCATGGTGGCCAGCCTTAGAGCGGTGGCCAGGTGAGCAGGCATGGCAGCAACGTCTCGACCCACCCTACCCTGCTCACTGCCTGGCAAACATCTATCCAGCTTACTCTGCCCAGCTTACTGCATGGCAGCAATGTCTTAACCCACCCTACCCAGCTTACTGCCCGGTCCAACATCTATCTGGCTCATTGCTCATGACAGCAGTGCCCACACCGCCCAGCTTACTGCTCAGCAACATATCTTGCTGTCTTATTCAGCTGCACTTTGGCCTAGCCAACCACCCAGACATAAGCCTCCTAACGTCCCTGCCTATTGTGGCAGGTGCCAGGCGGGTGAGGTGGCGTCATTCATGCGTGCAGTAGCTGGCCTGGCGACTGCGCCCCGCACTGACCTCAAGCTCAGCCGCAGGCCAGGTGTCCTGTACGACACTGTGGGCAGCCTAAGGACCCCTAGCCCCCAGGTAGGTACCTCAAGCTGTGAGGGATGCACATCATTGATGTCTCGTTGGTCCAGTTGATGAGGCATGGGGCACCTCACCACATAGAGCCATGTGAGAGCCTTGGCCATGTGAGAGCCTTGGTTGGGTTTAGGTGATGAGGCCTGGCCCTTGTGATGAGCATAGACTGGAACCTGCAAGCTTTTGTCACATGCTTTGCTCTGCTGGCTTGCAGGACTGGCTGGAGGCAGTTCAAGCACAGGTGCAGCCTTGGCTGCCACACTTGGACGCTTTGAGCGCTGAGGACCGCTCCTGGCTGCTGAGCTGCTTGGCCCTGGACCTGCAGGCACAGCTGCCTGACGCATTCCTGTACCAGATGCAGGCGCCGCTGGCTGCCCACACCAACAACACAACGCTGAAGAGATGCAGGTGAGGTGGGGTGCCGTGATGTAGGGCCAGGGTCTGTAGGGTCTGGGTTTCCATAGCTGCCAGGCTGGTGCGTGTGGCGTGTGTTGAGGGTTTGAGTCCGTATGGCGTGTGTTGAGGGTTTGAGTCCGTAGGGCTGGCAGCCTGGCCTGACCTTCCTGCTGCGTGGGCCCTGGCTGCAGTCCCAGCACGCTGGTGCGCCTGCTGCAGCTGGTGCAGCACACCAGCAGAGCGCCAGCCTCCCATGCCTGGTCTGCCAAGCTCCTGGCAGCAGTGGAGCTCAGGCTGCTCCTCAAGCGACCGCCCCAGCGCCGCAACCCTATGGCTGAGGACATAGCTGGTGAAGCCAGCCTCAGCTGGTGCATTGCCACCGCACTAGACTGCCTGCCAGCTTTCACCAGCACTGGACTGCGGCTGCTCAACCCAGCACATGGCCAGGAACAGTCTGGGCAGGGGCCAATGCCACCAACAGCAGCTCAAGAGGGGGTGGAGCAGGCAGGGGGTGGGGTGGGGCAGGGGCAGAAGGCAGACATCTGCAGAGCCGCTCGAGGCCTGTGTCTGGGTCTGGCCCTTGCCTGCCTTAAGCGCCGCCATGTGAAGCACCTGGTGCTGGTGCCGGACCTGCTGGCCAAGACAGTCTTTGCTTTGAGGCAGCTGGAAGTCAAGCCGCCACTGGTATGGCTCAAGGTGAGGGCCTGGCTGAAACGAGGAGCCAAAAGAGCAGAGTGGCATATTGGGTGGAACACTGCCATGCTGCAGCAATGCAGCACAGTAGCAATGCCCACATCCCCATTCCGACCCACACACCGCACCTGCACACACACGTGGACCTTTTTCTGTCCAGCTGAGCTGGTTTAGCTAAAAGGTGAGGGTCTGTGTGTCTCGGGTACTGCCTGGCACACCTTGCAGGAGTTTGAGCAGGTGGCCACCAGCCTGGTGCCATCCATGTCCGCCCCGCTGCTAGCGCGCTGCCTTGTGTCCCTACACCTGCTGGGCCACACGCCCAGCCTGCTGCTGGTGGACATGGCAGCCAAGGTGCTGAGGCAGAGCCTGGAAGGCATGGCGGCAGCCCACCCGGTGGACCTTGCGCTGGGCCTGGCGGGCTTGTATGCTGCCCTGGCTGACCCACAGCGTGCTCACCAAGACAGTGCAGGGCAGCAGGCTGAGGGCATCGCACAGACAGCACGGCTGCTAGCAAAGGCGTGGCTCCCCTGCCACAAGACCAAGCCAGACCTGCTGCTGGCGCTGCCCAGGGCGGAGCTGCTGCTGGTGTCTCAGGCACTGCAGGTAATGCTCTGCAGCCCCAACGCTGCTAAGCAAGGGGCCAGCCAGGTGCTGATGGCCGTGGCAGATGGCGGTGTGGGGCTGGCTAAGAGCCAGGCGTTGGCTGCTCTCACGCCTGACAGTGTGTGGTTAGTGCGCTGGGCGCAGGCAATGGATGTGCAACAGGCAGCACAGGCTGTGAACAGGAGCCCGGACAACCAGACCAGCAGTAAGACAGCCAGCAAGGAAGAGGCGTTCTCAATGCCTCCACAATCGATAGCCCATGATGCCAGCAGTAGTGAGGAGGAAGGGGAGGAGGGGGAGGGTAGCAGTGTCCCATCCCCAGGTGCAGGTGCAACAGATGGTGTTGAACGCCTCTCCCCACCCAGCGCTGGTCAGGTGGCTCACGTGGCGCTGGATACAGCCATCACTGTGGCTCCCCTGAGCCTGGGGCCAAATGTCGCCTGGCCCAAGCCCCTGGTCGCCCTCGTGAAGGACAGCTTTGGTGTGCTGGCGGCACAGCTGGAGCAAGGCAGCATGGTGGATGCAGACATGGCTGTTGTGGAGCAGTACGTGCGCTCAATGGCTCAGCCACTAGAAGGAGAGCTGCCAACGAGCTTCATGGAGGCGTATGTGGGCAGGGCCATGAAGGTGAGGAGGGGTGTAAGGAAGGCAGTGCTGTATCAGCTGCTGCAGGCTCCCACAGTACAACATGCCAAGCTGCCTGCACACCTTATCCTACATGCCATCCTCTGGACCACTGTATTGTTGGGTGTCCTTATATGGAGCAAAGCAAGATGTACTTCACTGGGTGCTTGCACTGCTGGCAGGACCTCGGAAGTGCTGTAACTGCGCTGGAGTTCGTGATAGACCTGCGCTTGGTGCTGCAAGCCAGGACGCTGAAGCAACAGATCACGAACCTGGTTCAACAGCTTGCTTCGACATCCAGCTTCAACGCAGGTGGGTGCTTGCTCGTGCCGTGAACAGCGAACATCTACATAAGCCAGGCTTGCACTGTCCACTGTGCTTGCTGCACACATACATTGCCCGCTTGTATGTACCTGTCCAGTTATGGCCGCACCGCGTCCTGACCCCCCCAGCTGTCGTCGCGTATGACATTTGACTTTGACGCTGCCCTTATCGGAACCGTCTCGAACTCGCAACAAGCAGTCAGGGAAACACACACGCATAGCCCGCTTCGCAAACCTGTTGTTTCAGTTTGTCGCCAGCGATGTCACGCTGCATAGTGCCAGCGCTTGCTGCACCAGCCCAGCCTCAGCAGGCAGCAGCCTCAGCCTCAGCAGAAGGAGTCGCAGCCAGCTAAACAGGGCCACTAAACAGTCCTAGATAGAGAAACACCAGCCCAGCCTCGGCCGCAGGATGCCGCGTTGTCACAGCATGAAGCAAGCTTGCACATTGTGGTCAACAACGTGAGGCCAACTTCTGAAGGACATGAGAGCAATAGCACAGCACCACCTTCTATCTTACTTGCTGTCCTCACTTCCCAAACGGCGCTGACACCACCACCGCTGCTGCCAGAATCCTCACGATCGCTCGGAGCCCACTAAACAGTCTTAATTAGAGAGATCATCACTGCAGAGATCATCATCTCTCTAATGATGATCATCATCACTGCAGAGATCATCATTAGAGAGATCATCATTTTGCAGAGATCATGTCAGCCCAGGTGTAGGTAATACATTGCTGTTGAATGTTGCACAACTACCATATGTCATGATGTGTCTGTAGTGCGCTGTGACTGTGTCAAGCAGTTGGTGTTCTTCTTTGGCACAGCTGGCATTAGCACCCGGGGAGGCTGGGGTGCTGACGTGGTGCTGCGAGCGTGCTACAGGGTTGTGTACAGGCCCAGGGGCATAGACTAGCAGCGGGGTAGGGTGGTGCTAGTACATGAGTCACACCAGCTGGTAGGCTCAGCTGTGACTGGTCAGCAGCCATGTGAGGAGCAGCTGGACAAACGCAAGCCCGCCAGGCCGGCAGGCTGGGAGGCCCCAGCAGGGCAGGTAGACCACAGCGTAACCAGCCAGTGCTGTGGGGGAGCCAACAGCGTAACCAGCCAGTGCCGGGCCTGATGTGGTGCCCTGTAGTGGCCCCACGCATCCTGCCACAGGCCTTATGGAGACAGGGAGCCACAAAGGCAGAAACCTCAGAGCCCAAGCCCAGCACTTCCTTATTAGCCGAGCGCAGCAAGGCTGAGCAGGCAGCTGAGTCTTTTTGTTATGTATGTACACATACTACATACACATGAATTGAATACACACCTCCTTTACACATGGTCGTTCACCAGAAGTAAGACCCAGTGTAGATTTTGTCAGCTAGAAACCCCTGTGCGTGGGGTGCCAGGGTCGGCAAGCCACAGCTGTGCCATTTCCAGGGTGTGTGTTGCCCTGTGCCCTGGTACATGGCGGCTCCTTCTTCGCATGGTCATTCACCAGAAGTAAGAGTCTCGCCCATGCCAGAAACCCCTGCACCGTGGCCTGCAGGTGGCCTGCACCAGCTGGCAGCACTGGTTACCTATTTGCCTCTGGTTAGGGTGCAAGATGAGCCATCCAGCCAGACCTGGTGTTGGCGCGAGGTCAAGCTGCACCTGCAACCAGCGGTCCTTCACTGCTTGCATGGCTACACCGTCACCAGTGGTTTGCTGGGCGAGGAGGGAGCTGTCCAGGCTGTCACCCTGGACCTGCCCACCTGCCTGGCGCTCTGCACTTGCGCAGCCTTCGTCACCTCTGAACCCCTGGCGGCATCAGCTTCAGGTCTGCCAGGGCATCACCTGGCTCAAGCAACAGCTCCAGGCAGCTTGCCTGGTACAGCAGAACCAGACCAGTCTGGCAGCCTTGCCCTGCCAAGGCAGCTTGCCTCTGAGGAGGCAGGAGGGCAAGACAGCTCACAACTGACTCGAGCTACACTTGAAACTGGCATCCTGCAGCTGCCCCCTCAAGTCACCCTGGCCTTGACATGTGTCCTGAAGCAGCTAAGAGACTTTGCTTTGACTCTGCAGAATGAGAAGTCAGGCATGGCAGCTAGCACCACTGCAGCTGCTGCTGGTAGCTCTGGCCGCAGTGCTCTGCACCAGCAGCTGCAGGCCTTGGGGTGGGCCCATGCCCTGACCCTGACCCTGCCAGTTAGCTCAGCTGGTGCCAGCCAGGAGCAGCGCCAAGCAGCCACACAGAATGCCCTGCTTGACCTACCCAGCTTTGCAGACTGTGTGGCCTGGCCTGGGGCCATCCCTGTCAAGCAGGTGGCTGCACTCATAGACTTGCAGCAGCTGGCCAAACTGCAAGCAGCCAGCCACACTGACCACCAAGCTGAGCTCTGCCGTCTGCACCTGCACCTGGCCCAGGTGCGTGCAGTCAGCGTCCGTGTCACACGCATGAGCCTGCCACTGCCAAACTGACACTTACTACAAGCTCAGAACTTGCTTGCAACTGTGCACTAAGTTGGGTAGCTGGGCAAATTCGACGAGGCTGTACATAGAATCACACCGCGTTGTACAACATATGGTAGCTGGCAGCTGGGTGTGTGCTTTGTGTCTATTTAACTGTAAGGGATGCCACTGCTGCCTCTGCCATCCCAGGTTTGCCATGCATGGTATGCTGATGAAGTCCTCATCAGCCTCTCTCATCATCCTAGTGGCAACATCAGAGATGCCCAGCAGGGGCTACAAGGGCCATGGTGCATGCAGCTGGTGATAGCGTGCAGCCAGGACACAGACTTCAACGCCAACCCAGAGGTGTGTGTATTATGAGATGCTCCTCTTGGTCCCGCCCTGTCTCTCAATTGCCCTGCCTAGCCAGCCCTGCTCAGGGTAGCCTGCTGCAGCACTTTATTACCTAGTACCTGCTCCAACCTGGCACTCTAGCGGCTGGCTGTCCCGATGGCTCTTACTGCGCTGGTAGATGACTTTGACGTGGATCTCGCCCACCACCCTTAACCTAACCCTGACCAGCGCCTCCCCCTAGTAGTGTCCCCCTGAGAGGGTGCGATCCCGGTTCAGGTTGGGTGCTCGGGAGGGGTCCCAGGAGGGTGCAAGGGAACCCGGGCGGCCTGTCCCACTGTCTCGACGAAGCCCCTCGGCTTCCTCTGATGTTGAAGGCAGACAGCCGGGCTTTCCCGCTGTCCCTTTGCAGCCTGCCTCTGATGTCATCACTGCTGCAGCCTCTTGTGTCAACACCACTGCTGTTGACTGCTGACCATGCAGCCTCTCGTCCTCTGCTGCACAGTCGACCAATATCTGCTGAGGCTGCTTACTGTGTATTGCAGCTGCTGGAGCTGCTGATGTTGTCAGGTGCCCTCCAGCAGCTTCATCAGGCTCTCAGTGAGGAGCTGCGGGCCACTGGTGGCAGCACTAAGCCAGGACCAGCTGCTGCACGCAGAACCCCTGACAGGCACAGCAGCAGGAAGAGCAGCAGCAGTGGTGCCAAACCCAGGACTACAGCCAAGGCCTCCAGCCCTCAGGCCTTTAACCTGCAGCAGGCCAGTGCCACTGTGTCCACCCTCCTGCGCCTGGCCTGGGAGGATGGTGCTCTGCACCAATACACAGCCAGGGAGGACAATGGCAGCATAATAGGCTTCCTGCAAATAACAGCCTACATGCTCCCGCTGCTGGCCCCCCCACAGCAGGCAGGCCAGGCTGAGGACTGGGCCACTGCCCTGAGCCCCCTAGGCACTGAGCCAGAGGCTGTGCAGGCGCTGAGGTGTCTCATGATGGACCAGGTCATGGGCTGCGCTGTGCAGCTTGCCCTCAGCCTCCAGCAACCTGGCAGCCACAGTGAGCTCAGCGGCACAGCCCAGCAAGGCCAGCCCCAGAGCCTTAATGCCGATACTGTGTTGCTGGTGAGTGCGCAACACATGCCGGCAGCCACCGTTGGTGACCATCACCCATCCATTGTTCCTGCACTAGGTTGGTGCTCAAACGCTGGCATGCATGCATGGTTCTGTTGTTGTTGCCTATGATCTAGCTGGGTGCAGTGTGCTGAAGTGTCTCAGGCATGTACAGGCTTGTGGCATACAGATCTTGTCGACTTGCCTGCTGATCCATGCCATGCTGACCAATCCTCTGCTCCAATGTGGGCCTGTAAGACGTCCTTGTAAGGGCAAGAGGACAAGGGCATGTGAGGGTGGTGTGTTGCAGGTGCTGGAAGCATTGAGCAGTTTAGGCCTGCTGGCACCTCCACTGCTGCAGCGGCATGTGCCAGACAACCCCCTCAGCGTGGAGCCTGTCCCACCCGCCGCCACCCAGGCCTCAGCCCCCACCACAGACTACCAGGTCCAGCAGCACCTGGAGGCGGCTGCCAGGGCAGCTGAGCTGGAGGAGGGTGGCAGGGAGCGGGGCAGCGCAGCGCAGCTTGCAGCCTGGCCTCCAGGCCTCAGGGACCAGGTCCAGGCGCAGCTGCTGTCCAATCAGGCCTGGCCAGCAGGCTGGGTCTCAGTGGTGGACGCCCTGGTGGGACATGTGTGTGCGGACATCGCCCACACGCCTGAGCTTCTGATGGCCCCTCATCTTGAGTTTATGCTGGAAGAGCTGCAAGCAGCAGGCTATGCCCCTGCCCAGGGTGTAGCAAAGGTGAGCACTGGAGATTGGGGCGTGTAGCTGGCTGCAAATGCTTCAATGCCTCATCTTACTTCATGCTGAACAGCTGTCATTGCCTTGCCTGTCCATGCTGACCCTTTCCCGTTCTGATGTGCATGGGTTCCTTGCTTGAAGATGAGCTGAACCATGGTTAATCTAGTCCATGCAATTGCTTCATATGCCCAAACAGCTTCGTCCTGTCATAAAGTTGGGCGGGACTTTACCTGCCTGCTGGCCGCTGTTGCAGGCCCTCCTTGCCCTGCTGGCTCTGCCCATCGCACCTCGCCTCAGCTTGTCCCTGAAGACCACGCTGGTGCTGCTGGTGTACGGGGTGATGAGGGAGCCTCACTCCCTGCAGGAGCTGGACCAGGTGCTGGACCAGCAGGCACGCGTGCGGCTGCAGGAGACACATGTCAAGGTGTGGTGTGCAGCCTACATGCAAGAAGCTATGAGGAAGCTGTGAGCAAGCTATGAGCAGGAGGCACTTGTACAGATGAACAGGTTGTAGATTGTAGGCTGGCTCCCCCTTGGATCAGCGGTAGGATGTGTCAGCTACACTTCATCACATGCTCATGTCAGCTCCTGGCTGCCTGTGGCTAGTGCAGGAGCTTTTTACAGCCGAGAGCTGGGAGGAGGTTTGGGCGGTGCCCTGCCTGGCTGTGACCACCTGCCCCTCACCCACTGGCAGCTGGCCAGAGAGCCTGACAGAGTGCACAAGTTGGGCCAGCAAAGTTAGCCTGGGAAGCCGGCACGCCAGGTGCTGCAAATACACCAACGACGAGGGCCTCGCGCCGCACAATGTGTGGATACTGCTGCGGCGCACGGTTCTAGGTCAGGTGGGCTGGCCTTGTGCAAGATTAGAGAGGCGGCGGGCGTACACAGCCTGTTGGCCTGGCCATGTCAGCTGAACACAGCGCACAGCTGACATGGACAATAGCCTATGAAAGTGCAAGGATGCCCATCTTCAAGGGCACTTGTCAATCTAGTCTTATCTGCTAACCTAGTCGAGTAGCAAGAATGTAGCGACAGGGTTGTGAGCCTTCCTTTACAAGTTCCCACCTAACCATGCTGTCTCCACTGCCCCTGCCCTGTTGCATTGACCTGGCCCTCTACATGGGCGTGTCCCCCCCATCTGCTGGCCCATTCCCGCTTCACACTGGTTTTCCACTTAAGCCAAGGTTTCACAAAGCTCGGCTTGGCTCCAGCATGGCTGAGCCCCACCTCGGTGTGCCTCTCCTGGCTTGCAGGTCGGTGTCATTGATGAAGAGGATATCATGCTGTACGCTGGCTCCGCCTCAAAAACTGTAGCGCCGCTGCAGTCTTGGAACCAGCTGCTGCCCAAGCAGCTGGCTGCTTGTGCCAACACCTTGTATGGCTGGCGTGAGGAGGTCGAGCTGCTGCGTGGCTCCGTGCTAATGATAACAGCACAAAAGAAGATATCAGGCACCGTCAACGCCCCTCTGGCCAAGTGCAAGGTTTTGGCAGCCCAGCTAGCCGGGCGCTGCAGCCAATATCTACCAGCCTCACACTTCTTCCAGGTGCGAGCAGCTTGCAAGGCTGGGCACATGAACATGGTGCTTTAATGCTGCGAGGTTGACTGTGCTGAGTGTTGGGTGTACAGGGCTTCCTTGCTTGGTGTTGACACCCGACACTCACGCTCACTCACTGACTGGCCATTGAGGGCACATATGGTCTTCAAGGTTACCAATTCTGCACTCCTCACGATCACTCTGCACCTCCCTCATCAGCCCAGAGTGCAACAAGTAACCACGTGGAAATGCAGGATCAGGTCCCCGCATCACTCGGGGTGGTGTCTTGTCTGTATGGACTCATGTTCCCATGCACATGGCATGGCTGCCTTCCACCTACACTATTGCCTGACCCCTGTGACAGGGCTTTAGTTTAGAGTTGGCATGACAACCATGCAGTGACATAAGCTGATAACAGCTCAAGGGGGGCACTTCACTGTGCCGCAGTCTGTTGCTGATGCTGGGCCTTGGGTGGCCGGTTTTTCCAGCCGCTTGTATCCCAGGCTTGGTATTCCCTGCCATTGGGTACTCCTTACCCTTGGCTGGCCAGATCAGGCCACCAGCGCAGCACCAGCAGGCGCCACCTGCTCTCCCCAATCTACTGCATGTTTAGCGCTGCATTGCAGTCCTTCTCTACCCACCTGCCAGGCTCTGGCCGCCTTGCCCTTGCCTTTGCCGTTGGTTGGCTGAGTGGAGTCACCTGCCCTCTCAGCCTTGGTGCGCTTGCTGCGCTTGGCTGGTAGGTTAGTGCTGGGCCCAGGCTCTGAGGTTGCTGCCTGTGTGGCTTCCTGGACACTTGAACACTAGACCGCGGACGATTTACTTCATGCTCTGCTTCTGCTTGGTCCGAGTCTTTGTGCCGCTAGCAATGACACAATTAATGGCATGTTTGGAATTTTCATGGTGTGTAGGGTTTCCAGGTTCTTGGTTTATGGGTATGGGCTCATTGCAGCCTGAAGTATGGAGCCCATCATGCGCCTCAAGGGTACCACATGTGTACATAGAAAGGGAGGGGCTGCTCATTAGGCGGATGCATACATCTAATTGGGCACCGCCAGCAGCTTGCAGACCAGCACACTGGTGTGACTTCACCATGCCTTGCTGCAGCTTGTGCGTTCAGGCTGGCATCTAGAGTAGGTGGTGGCCCCAGATGGGACCTCCTCCCTTCATACACACCGGTGCTGCAGGTCTAGCTGCGATGCTGCAGCACACTCTTGCCGTGCCTTCACTGTGGAACGCAACTGAGTCAACCTAGTCTAGGCCCTACAGCCCTAGTCTAGGTCCCTGTTATTGCCACTGTGGGACCACCCCCAGTAGCTGCAACACAGTTGCTGCCCAATAAACTTGCATGCTTGACTTCACCCTTACTGGTGTGCAAGCCGTGAAGCCAGGTTGGACGTAGGAAGTAGGAGTAGGGTGGTTGGGGAGTGCACCTGTAAGTGTGAGCTGTCTGTTCAAATGAGAGCTGAGTGACCCCGACGCAGCTTTGAGGCCAGGTGCTGCCTGGCTGCAGGTGCTGGGCACCCTGTACCTGATGAGCTGCAGCCTGCCTCAACATTCCGCCACATTTGCCATGACCGGCAGGATCCCAGCTTTGCCACACCAACCTCCAATACTATACGATGGCATTTGTTTTGCCGGGCCTGAGCCAACTGAGACTGACATTACCAAGCTGGGCACTTGGCAGCATGCACTGGAGGCCATGAAGCCTGGCTCCATGATGCATCAACAGGGGCAGCAACCCTTCTGCCTCATCCCGCCCAGCGCCATCAACAGCCTGCTGCAGCTGGGCCTGAGGGCACTGGACAGTGAGCATGGTGGCAGCAGTAATGGTGGCGACGCTGTTGGGGCAGCAGGGGCAGCAGGCATGCTGGAAGGAGGCTTTGCGGGCGAAGGGCAGGAATCCTTCATCACCATGCTCTTCAATGGTGGCCCACACGTCGTCGGTCGCTACGACTCCTTCTGGCGTGCCAGCCTGCTGTATGCTGTGGCTAAGAGGCACCTGGAGGCTGAGGCTGGGCTGGTGAAGCAAGCACTGGAAAGGTGGGCTGCAGCTCTTGCACTGAGCATGGGTTGCATGGGGATCAGTGCACGCTGAGAAAGTATGCTTCAGGCACAGGCATCTGAGGAGGCAGTGACCAGTGGCCATAGCATACGACACACCATTACACAATGTGACATGGTAAAGTGACTTTTACCGTAGGAGGTGGCCATGGCCTGACTGTGGGTGTGCCTGCAGACTGATGGCAGCCGCCAGCACTGCGCTGGCCAGTGGAGACGAGCTGATGCCTCTGGAAGCCCTGCTGGTGGTGGTGGAGCCGCACCTTAGCCCGGCCTCTCCCACTACATCCCCAGCACCACTGCCTGAGGAGCTGCCCATCAAGTGAGTGCTGCCAGGCTATCTTGTTACTCACCTTTTTGACTCACCATCTTCTTACTTACCTTTTTGATGGTGATGGTGATGATGGGGAGGAAGGGGGACGGGGGACAGGCTACCTACTATTGACCTGGCTACTGCTCAGGCCATGATACTTAGTAGCAGTGGTAAATATTGGCAGTAGGATTGCGCCTGCGATGGTGACGTCCACACACATCATGTGCGACACATGTACACACACATCATGCCTAGGATGCATCCCCTCCTAGTCTGTTGCCAACGCTGCACTGCTCAGTAGCAGCTGCCTAAAGCAGGCGAAGCCTGGTCTATCACACACTTGGGTTGGTGATGGTCGATGATTGGCGCACTAGTCCTGTGCACTCTGCCGTAGTGTCCCACCCTCTTTTGATAAGCCTCGTTGGGAAGCCATTGTGACCTCTATGACCTGGGATATGGTGTGCCTGCATAAGCATGAAGGGAAGCTTGGCAAGCACTGTCCTCCCTGTCTCACCCATGTCTCACCCACACCATACCATAGCCTGGACCTGATGATTGCTCCACGTCTTTGACAAGCATCTTTGGCAAGCCTTTGCGACCTGCGACCAAAGAAAGAAAGAAAAGACTATGCCCTCGTTGTCGGGCATGCATGAAGGGAGAAGAGTAGTCTTGGAGCATGCCCTTCCTACCTTCTCACCAGATAGCCATGACTGCTACAACCTAGGAACAGGTGTGCCTGCATCAGCATGGAGCAAAGCATATCGAGCACTGTCCTTCTTGTGTGACACCCCTTCATTTCTTCTTACTTGCCTCTCTGATGCAGGGCCTGGCTTCAGATGGCAGACTGGTCTTGGCTGCTCGGGTCAAAGCTACGTGCAGGCAAGGTCGACATGGACAGCGATGGCAGCACAGCACCTGATGAGTACTCTTGGGGTGCCGGGCAGTGGACCCAGCTGCTCAGCCTCTGGATCAACTGCCCTCCCTTTAAGATCTTGTTTCTCCAGTGCTTGGCCGAGCAGCATCAGCGCATGGTGCCCAAGGACCTGGTTGCCAACGAACGCAGCAGCAGCACTAGCAGCGGGGAGGAGGGCTCACAGGCAGTCCTCAAGCCAGAGCTGGGCGCTGCCGTCGCTGCCTCTGGTGTCGAGGGACAGGCTGAGGAGGAGGGGCACCAACAGCTCGACCCTCAGGCACTTCACTCCGGCAGTGCAGACCTTACAGGTCCACATGAGGCTGAGCTGGAACTGGCACTGGCACTGCTGCGCATGGGCCTGCATAGCAACCTGTTTGAGGGTGGGGCGCCGCTGCAGCCTGACCTGCAGCAGCGCCTGGTGCAGTGGGGCCGGTGGGAGTGGTACGCCCGCTTCCTGGCCGCAGCTCGCCAGGGCCAAATGAGCAACATGACCCCTTCGACCAGCTCGGAGGCAGGGCTGCAGCCCCTGGCGCAGGCAGAGGCAGCTGGGCAGCAGACGTCCCACAATGATGACATGCTGCCCAGTTTGCAGGCAGGGCAGGCTGCAGCAGCAGCCACCAGCAGCAGCAGCAGTCACCAGGCAGAACAGCATCGCAGCGAGTCAGAGCAGCCAGTTAGTAGCCAGCACAGTGCATCCGTCGGCTTCAGCAACAGTGATGGCGCAAGCACTGCACAGGAAGCACCACAACAGTGGGCAAGCTTTGCTGCCAGTGCTAGCGATGCAGACATGCTGGCATCAGGGGACTTGGCAGTGTTGGTGTACTTTGCATTGCAATGCGAAGCAGACAGCTTGGAGGGCTTGCAAATTCCTGAGAGCGTGTCACACCTCCCTGAAGACCCCGAGCCACCCACATCTTTGCCAGTCAACCCTGACGACAAGCAGGATGCTGAGGCCAACGGTGCCACCATTGAGGCGCAGCGCAGAGCGTCCTCGTGGCTGCTCCAACAGCTGCTCTGTGGCACAGTTTCAAGTTTGCTGCGATTGATCGACTCAACCGACCTTAAGGCGACCTTTTCGGCGGCCGCCTTACACCTCGTCACAAATCAGAGGAAGTTGCTTGGGGCGTACGAGGTGCCCCAGGATCGAGATGGCTTGAAAGGCGCGGGTCGCAACCCTGCCGGCGGCCCTGGACCTCGCTGGGGTGCGCCCGGCTCTCCAGCAGCGTTCAAAGGCGACGTGAGCTTGGTTGTGGGTGTGGAGTTCCTGATGCGTTGTTCATACGCGAAGCTCAAGCGGGATGCGGCTTCGGTTGGGCTTGGCATTGCTACCGACGTCATGTCCGGCCTATCCGCTTCATCCTCACGGAAGGTGGGGCCCTTGGCGAAGGGTTGGAGCGTGGCACCGGGCCAGGCCGCGGCGAAGGCAAGTGCAAAGAAGAAAAGCAAGCAAGCAAGCCGGAAGAAGAAGGGTTAATATGCCGACTGGTGAAGCGGCGCCTGCTGCGCCCAGCATGGAGCCAGCAGCGTGACCAGGGGCAGCAGGGCAGGGAGGCGTCACCCGCACTCACAGGGACGCTGTTGTAGATAACCGCGGACGTGGTGATTGTGGCCATGCCCATGCCCATCATTACTAATGACCTAGGTTGTCCGCTGATCTGATAGTGCCATAATATGCTCTTGTTTCGGCTGTCGTTCGCGAAAGAGCGATATGGCTAGTGGGCAGATGTAGCTACGCTGGGATGACATGTGTCCTGCGGCTGTTTCATGTAACACCAGGGCAGGGCCGGAGCAGCAGCAGCAGCAGGAGGAGAAGTAGCAGTCAGGTGTCCCCAACATGGGGTTGGTAATCTCCATGCAAATACTCCCTCAACACTGCACAGTTTTCGAGGCCCCGGCCCTCCCACCCACTCCCCACCCCTCCAACCCCCTCGCAGCCCCAGCCCCGCCCCCCACCCTTCCCTACCCCTCCCGCCCCCTCCCAGCCCCAGCCCCGCCCTCCCACCGCCACCCAGCCCCTTCCAGCCCCATCCCCGCCCTTCCACCCCCTCATCAGCATCAGTCCCTGTCCTAGCACAACGCAACCAGTTGGGTCGTGGCCCCTGACCTGCTCCCCCCTCCTGCTGCACCCCCCTGGCAGCAGCAAGCAGCTGGTGCCGTGTGCTTGTGCTGGTGGTGGCGCTACTAGCAGGCCCCCTCGCGTCATCCGCGTTCAAAATTCACAACCTGCAGCACCTAGCTGACCTGGTGGACAGCTGCACTGTGCCCTGGGCTGGAGGGCGACCGCGGTGTGGGAGGTGTACCTGGACCCCAAGTGGGCCCGGCAGCGGTTGAGGCTGTACGGAGCCCAGCATCGGGCGCTGGAGCAGTTCTTCAAGAAGGTGAGGGTGGGTGGGTGGAAGGGAGGGTAAGGGACTGAGAGGTGGGGAGAGATGTCCATGGGAGGGAGGGTCCATGGAAGGGAGGGTCCATGGGAGGGTCCATGTCCATGGGAGGGAGGGAATGAGCGGTGGTGGGTTTGGCATGAAATGAAAGAGTAGTTGACTGTGCCATGCCTAACCTTGTGCCACCGTGTCAGCCACCATGCGTGTGCCTCATGTGCATGGCTGCAGCTGGAGAAGGACATGGCGGAGGTGTCCATGGAGCGCCATGGGCATGCCAAGCAGCTGGTGGTCTTCTTTGGCGCAGCTGGCATTGGTACTGGGGGTGGGTGGGGTGCTGATGCGGTGCTACGGGCCTGCGCAAGGTGGTGTGCAGGCCCAGCGGTGCAGGCCAGCGGTGGGGCAGGGCGGTGCTTGTGGATGAGCACCGCACCACCCGGGTCAGCTCAGCAGTGAATGGCAAGCAGCCATGTGAGGAGGAGCTGGACCATGAGCAGCCAACCAGGCGTGCAGGCTGGAAGCCCCCAGCAGGGCAAGTGGACCTGCGCCTGCTGCGCCTAGCCTGGAGCCAGCAGCGTGGCCAGCCAGTGCAGGGCCTGATGTGGTGCCCAGTTGTGGCCCCCCGCAAGCCCCCACAGGCCCCACGCAGCAGCCAGGCAGCCACACCGGCAGCAGTCTCAGAGCCAGGGTCCAGCACTCCCCCTCCAGCCAAGCGCAGCAAGCGCACCGAGGCTGAGCAGGCAGCTGAGCCCAGCCAGCCCACCAAGGGCACAGGCAAGGGCAAGGGCAAGGCTGCCAAAGCCAAGCCAACACCACAGCCAGGCAGGTGGCTGGACAGGGACTGCAATGCATCGCTCAACATGCAGCGCTTTGGGGAGAGCAGGTGGCGTCCAATGGAGCTGTGCTACTGGAAAGACCAGGGAGCTCTACCCGCCAAGGACAAGGAGTACCCTGGCCTGGGTGATAAGCGGCTGCAAGACAAGCCTCCCAAGGCCCAGGAGCAGCAGCAGCAGCAGCAGCAGCCTGCTGTGGCACAGTAATGTGTGCTCCCCTTTGTTGAGCTGTTATCAGCTTACATTAGCGCATGCTTTGTCATGCCAACTCTACACAATAGCCCTCAGGGGTCAGGCAGTGATGTAGGTGTTAGGCACTCATGCACCATGTCCTGTGCACTGGGTATACTCCACTCACCCCAATAACATCACTTGAGTAGGGCGACTATTGCCCACTAGTGGTCCCTAGTATTCCCGCTAGTGGCCACTAGTGGTCCCTGGTGGTCCGGCTCAAATGGAGGCCTTAGTGAGGGACGAGGGGGCTGTGCAGGCTGGCTCGTAGGAAGTGGCAGGGGTGTCGTGGGGTGTTGTGTGGCAGGGCAGCGCAGTGAGGTGGGGTACCGTAGAAGGTGAGGTAGAGGACGGAGAGGGATGGCTTGACTTGACGAGGGAGTACTTTCATCACCCTGGACGCCGTTCAGGTCCACAGCCAGGGACCTGAGGTGCTGACCGCAGGGGTAGACCCAGGCTTCATCGTGATATTGCCCATCCACCTCTGCGTGTTGCAGCAGGCCAGGGTCAAGCCACACTTCAATCACGCAAATCAAGAACATCATTTCAAAGATACTTTGGCCTTGGTTGTTTAGGTTTGAAGGACAACCTTGGATGTGTGGTCGGTGCAGCGGCAGCGGCAGCGAATGTGATAGGTGAATATTGACGCATAAAGGCAGAAAAGGTGGTTACAACACAGACAGCAGAGACGGGTGATGGGCTAGCCAGGGGCTGTGCCGTGACGAGGGAGGGGGGTCAAGGGAAGGGGGAAGGGAACGTCTGGGGGCCAGGCCTGGGGCAGCAGCGACAGCAGCAGCAGCGGTAGCGGCAGCAGCAGCAGCAACAGCAACCCAGCTGGCTAAGCATGCCAGCCGTGTCTAGCAGGGACAGATGGCATTGCTTGGTCCCCGCATGCGACCGCTCCCTCAGAGCACCACCGCACCACCCAGCTCCACCCGCACCACCCAGCAATTATAGACATGCCGGTCAGTCACCCTTAGGAGCCACATTATCCCTGCCTGGGAGCCTTGGCAGCTTGAGGATCACGCTTGGGCTTGGGCTCTGGGGTGGGCTTTCAGGGTGTGTGGAGCTTTCAGGGTGAGTGGTAGAGGGGGGTCCACCGATCGCGACGCAACAGTGTCTTGATCCACACATGGCATCACATAGGCCGTGATAGCATGGCAGGTCCACATGATAGCCACCTAGATATATATGCCCAGCGACGCCACTCGCTGAGCCACCGGAAGTATTTCTTACAGACAGAGCGTCATGGCCTTCCATGCGTGCGTATATGTTAATGTAGGTCAGGCTACATGGCAGGTCACCGTCTGTGCATCAGTGCGGCACCTGTGACCTGTGCAGGCCTTGGTGCATCGTACAGCACACAATGCAGGTCCACAGATAGATGGCAAATACCGAGCCCGCGAGCGCGGTGAAGCAGCACGATGATGAGGCTGCTAGCGAAGAGCTGTGGTATCAACTTCATCTCAACAACATCGAGCTGTTCGCGCGGAATGGGGGCAAATTTGTCTCCTTGCAAGACCTGGCCCAGGCAGGGCTGATGGAGCTGCTGAGTGAGGCGCGCCATCACGGGAACAAAATGCTTTCATCACAGATTGAGGCCGCAGTGTCAGCGGGGCTCCCCACGCAAATCAGGTGAGCTTTGCGAAAAAGTCCAACGGAATGCCAAGTACCAAACCGCTGACAGCTCAGCAGGGGCCCGGTAACGCACCAGTAGAGAGCAGGGCATGGGGTGTGGCTCTGCCTTTCTCTTCACTGGCTTCATCACTTCTTGTTCAGCGTGTCATTATTCTTACCTGCTTGTGATAAGATGCACCTCTCCTTGCTTACCAGCAACTGCTGTGGCCACAGCTTATCGCTACCGTAGCAAGCTATTTGCAGCAACTCACCGCTTCAGCTTCCCAGCAATGCACTGCAAGTGGGCGAGAGACGCGAGCATGACTGGGTGCCCAGCTACCTCAGTCAGCACAGTGGCCTTGGCTGTTGCCTGCCAGTCGGGTCTTGACATGGGGCCACTAGAGTCTTCAGTTGCTAGCTAGCTCGACACAGCCTCCGCCATCACTCCAGCAGCCTCGTGGTCCCACAGCCTGCTAGC
This sequence comes from Haematococcus lacustris, assembly GCA_030144725.1. Lineage (NCBI taxonomy): Eukaryota > Viridiplantae > Chlorophyta > Chlorophyceae > Chlamydomonadales > Haematococcaceae > Haematococcus > Haematococcus lacustris. The sequence continues at coordinate 2,649,607 of JASKMD010000028.1, read as the reverse complement.
GTCACAGCATCAGCAGCATGCTTCTGGCCATGGCAGTAGGTCAGCTCCAAACACTCTTCCCAGCATGCTGCATCAGCACCCTACACCAGCAGACCCAATCTCGCATGCGCCATGATGGACAGGTAGATGATTCATCACAGGGCTGTGTCAAGGTGTCTTGATGATTGAGGTTGAAGCTGCACACGCAGAACCTATGCCAGTCAGCCACATGCAGTGCAGCGCAGAATAAACATAATGTAAACCTCCCAGTTCCCAAGCCAGCTTGGCTGGGCCATGCCACCCCTTCCTCTGCCACAGCTGCACACCCGCAATGAAGGCACAGTGGTCACAGGTGGCTGTCAGCCTCAGCTTGAGGGACGCTCTGTCTGTCCCTGGCCCTGGCCCTGAGCCTGGACCTGGCCCCCTGTGTCTCAGGGTTATCATGGCTGCCATGTGCAGCAGGTCTGAAAGGCTGCCAGGTTTAGGGGGCTAGGATCAGGGGGTTACGGTTAGATCTACCCCTAACCCCCAGTGATCTAGATGTGCTCATGAGCTGGGAGCAGCAAAGGGCAGCATGGTAGGGAGGGGCCTTGCATCACGAATGCATGGCAAGAACACCCCAAGGGAGCAGTTTGGCCGGGGGGCAGGGCAGCCTAGGAGACTGGCGAGCAGAGGCGGTAGGCAAAGCAGGGCCACTGTCAGCATCAGCTGGGCAGCAAAGCAACAAGGCAGCAAGCAAGGCACCTGGCGAGGCACCAGGGAAGGCAGCAGGCAAGGCAGTATGCAAGGCAGCAAGCGAGGCAACACAACGGTTACATGGCATGCCTGCAGGGGTCTGGCGTGGAAGGCCTTTCTGGACCTACGTGTTCGCCAGAACAAGGGGTACTACGGCACCTTGGTGCAGCGCGCCTTAGGCGAGCTCAGACACCAACACAGCCTTGATGCCAGCGACATAAAGCAGCACATGGCAGCCTCAGCAGTCGCAGCAGCTACGAACGGCAGCGCGCACCGGAGCAGCCTGGAAGTCGCGATGCCAGCTGCGCAATGGACGCCAGGTGTGAGCGGCGAAAACAACGTTGCGGAGGTCGAAGAAGACGCAATCTGGTTGGCATCCGGTCGCGAGTGGTTACAGCAGATTGAAAAAGATCTGAAGCGCACGTTTGCCGGGCACGCGGTTATGTCGGAGGGCGGCCGGCTCGCCCTCCGCCGCATCCTTGCGGCGTACGCCCTTCACAACCCAGGCGTAGGGTATTGCCAGGGAACGAACTACATCGCAGCAGGTGCGTCCCGCAGTCAAAGGCTCATCATGCCGCGGCCAGGGCCGGAGGCTCGGAAAGACATCAGCAATCCTAGGCGGTCATGCTGGCACCTTCCAGGCGGCTTCCTGGTGATTGTAGTATGAGACACTTGCTTGGCAGCTTGCAGGTCTGGCAATTGTGCGGTTTATGGCTGCTTCACGGCTGTTGTGGCGCAGTGCTGATGATGTTCCTGAGTGAGGAGGACACCTTTTACTGCCTAGCTGCCGTGGTGGAGGAGGTCATGACAGGCTATTATGCCCTGGACATGCAAGCGGCTCAGGTCAGTGAAGCAAGGGCAGGTATAGGTAGGGTGGTCAGGCCCGCCTAGGTCAAACACAATCTCCATCGCAGCCCCCTCCCTTGCCCTGCCCCTTGCTGCTACCATGCCCCCCACCACACCCCCTCCCCCTTCCAGCCCACCATACCCCGGCCCATGTCTCCTCGCACTGCTCAATTCCCCACCCCCTTCCCCCACTCACCCCCTTGTTCCACCCCCTCACACCCCTGCCCCATCACCCAACCCCTCGCCCCCCTTTCCCCCCTCCCATTCCTCTGCACACCCTTGTCCCCTCCCGAGAACCCACACACCCCTGCCCTGTCACCCCTTGCCAGGTGGACCAGGCCGTGTTCAAGCAGCTGGTCTCCACAGAGCTGCCTGCAGTGGCTCAGCACCTGGAGGCGCGCGGCGCTGACATCAGCTGCGTGTTTGCGCAGTGGTTCCTCTGCGCCTTCATCAACTTCCTGCCCCTTCCTGCCGTGCTCAGGGTGTGGGACCTCCTCTTCTGGCGCCGCAGTGTCACTGTGCTCTTTCAGGTGGGTCACCTCTGCCTGCCTGACTGACCGACTGACCGACCAACCCACCAACCGACCGACCGATTGATTGACCTACTGACTGACTACCTCCCTACCTGCCTCGCTGCCACTGCCTGCCTGCCTGCCTGCCTGCTGCCAGGTGTCGTTGGCGTTAGTGGACATATATGCCCCGGCCCTGCTGATGACCCAGGACGTGTTGGACGCTTTCCAGGTGCGGCCCCCTGCCTTCCAGCCCGCCCTTATTGGGCTGGGCTGGGCTGGGCTGGGCTGGGCTGGGCTGGGCTGGGCTGGGCTGGGCTGGGCTGGGCTGGGCTGGGCTGGGCTGGGCTGGGCTGCCCAAGGAGCAGCAACATGCTCTGCATTGAGGCCAGCAGTGCCCCGGCCTGTGTGCCCCTGCTGCTGCTGCTGCTGCCCCCCCTGTGCCTGCAGGTCGTGCAGCAGATGGCGCCCCTGACCCATGATGCCACCCACCTCCTCCACGTGGCCACCACGCGCTTTGCCCACATCAACGGAGCGCTGCTAGAGCACCTGAGGGAGGGATGCAGCAAGCAGGTGCCTGGCCACTGCATGGGGTGGGCAAAGGCGGGGGGGTGCAGTAGGGGTGGAGTGGCTGGGGGGTGGGTGGGGGGTGGGGGGCTGGGGGTTAGGTTGGGTAGGCGTCAATTGGAAGGCTGCGCAGGGGTAGGGCTTGGTGGGTGGGCAGGGGGAACATGGGGTAGGCAAAGGTGGGATGATATGGAGGGGGTGCGTGGCCCGGGGAAAAGAAGGGGTTTCAGGGACTAAGTGGGTGTCATATGGAAGGCTGTGTAGGGGCGCAGCACGGTGGGTGGGCAGGGGGAGATGGCAGCAGGGCTGTTGGACCCTTCCCCCTCCCCTCCCTCCTCCCACCCCCTCATCCACCCCCCCTCTTTCTCCCACCACCCCTCTCCCGCCGTGCAGGTGCAGGCTGAGCAGGCCGAGGCTGCCGCCATCGCCGCTCGCTTTGAAGAGCGCCAAGCTGCCCGGGCCGCTGCTGCCCTGGCCTCCCACCCCACCCCTTCAGTCAACCACTCAGCAGCCACCCACCCAGCTGCCACCCACCCTGCAGCTGCCCCTACCACCACCCCCACAGATACTGGCGCCAGTAGCAGCAGCGCTGCCAAGACAGCAGTCTCAGTAAATAGTGCAGGAGATGCTGTTCCCAGTACTGGAGGGGGGGACGCCCCCGATGCAGCAGCCGCCTCAGGTACCTGGTTCGAACCCTACCCCGGCCAAGGCCCAGGGCCCCAGCCTGGACCCCCGCCCTCTCTGCACCCTTCCACAGGCTCTGCTGGCAGTGGCCGGCATGAGGCCCCGCAGGCAGCACCCCTGGGTGTGGCTCACCCTGCTGCTGCTGGAGTGCAGGGCGTGGGCAGTGGCATCATCAGCAGCAGCACTAGCAGCGGCGGAAACAAAATCCTGGCCCGCCTGCTTCAAAACAAGATCTTCAACAGCCTGGACAAGGCCCGGGGTCAGGGGGCGGGGGGTGCTGCCGCTGCTGGGCCTCTTCTCCCGGCAGCCACAGGGGGTGGGGGTGCCCAGGGGCAGGGGCAGGGGCAGGGGCAGGGTTCAGGGCCGCTGGTTCTCCTTGACCCGGGGCAGCTAGGGGGTGCAGCTGCTGAGGTGGGGAGGGAGGTGCACAGCCCGGCCAAGACACATCGAGTTGAGCCTGGGGGGGAGGCAGAGGTGGACTGGACCCAGGCGGGGCCAGGGAGGGTCACTGGAGCATCATCAGGGGCTGAGGGGGCCAAGGGGCTGACGGCCAAGATGCAACGGCTGGGTGGGGCTATGGCTGCAGGGGTGCGGGGGCTGGCCAGGGGCCCACGTCCAGCGGGACCTCCTGGTGGGAGGCAGGCAGGGGAGGAGGGGGAGGGGGAGGAGGAGGAGGGGGGGGGGGAGTGAGGGATACCAGCCGCCAGAGCTGAAGCTGTTTCCAGAGGTGAGCAGCTGGTGCGATACGCATGACCTTTGTGTTGCAATGGTAGGAATGGAGCAGCCTGCCAGCCTTTGTCGGATGGTGACCGGGAGCATGACAGGTGTGAAACCTGTGTGACCCCGGCGTGACCCCTGTGTAACCTTAGTGTGACCCTTGTATGACCTTGGTGTGACCCCTGTGACCCGCCTGACCCCTCTGTGATCTTGGTGTGATCCCTGTGGCCCTGTGTGACCCCTGTGTGACCCCTGGTATAGCCTGCCCGCTCTTAATGCAGCGAGGCAAGGTATCTAAACATGGAGTTGTTTGAGCTGTTAGCCATCATGGAGGCATTGAGGCAACCTCCCTGCCTGCCAGCATGCTACTGTCTGCAAGCTTGCGGTCAAGGAGTTGCTGACGGGCTGAGATGCCCTGGCCCCTGCTGCCTGCCCCCTGCCCCCTGCCCCGCAGCACCCTGACCTCATCAGCCTGGGCCCGGACCCTTCAGGGGGGCTGGCGGAGTACCTCCCGGACATTGACGACCTGCTGCTGGGCGCCCCCTCCGCCCCCCGACCCACTGCTGACCAGGCACAGCAGCCCAGCCCCCCTGGCCCAGGACCCCGCCGAGGGCTGCAGCCAGGGCCAGCCAACCTCCTCAGCAACAGTCGACTCAAGGTACACTGGACTCCCCTGCTACCCCCTGCCGCCCCCCTGCCGCCCCCTGCTTTCCCCCTGCTCCTAACCACTGCTGCTCTGACTGCCCTTTCTCTAGCTGCTTGCCCCCTCCCTTCCCCCCGCCCCCCTCCTTTGCCCCCATGCTGCCCGCAGCACATTGACAAGATGCTCTGGCAAGAGTGCCCCGCATGGGCCACCTCAGGCCCCACCACATCGGAGCCCCCACCTGGTCTCTCAAGCCCTACCCCAGCCATGGACCACCCCCACAGTGCCACCCCCCTGGCCCCACCGCCCTCCTCCCCTCCCTGCCCCGCTGATCCCTTCCTTCCCCCCTTGGTGCCTCAAGAACCCCCCTTGGTGGCGGATCTGGCACCACAACCTCCCCCTCTCCCCCAACCGCCCCCCTCAGACCCCTTCCCCCAGGTGCCCTCCCCCCTTCACACCCAGTCAGGAGGTGCACTTGGTGGCAACATGGACATGCAAGCGCATGGGCATGTAATGGGCCTGGCTGCATGCAGAAGCAGCCCATCACCCCTCCCTGTAGCAAGCCACTGCCCCAGCAGCAGCCACGGCAGCAGTGACCGCAGTGACGATGCTGGGGGTTCAGCCAGCAGCAGCATGGATGCGTCTCCCTCCATGTCCCCAGAAGCTACTCCCCAACACCACACCCACACATCGTCCTCTAGGGTTGTTCATGATCACACTTTCGGCCCCCACATCACACCCATCCATGTGCCAGACACCTTCCCTCCCTTGCACTCTGCTTCTGACGTACCAGGTGTTGGTGAGGAGGGGAGGGGGAAAGAGGCAAGGGAGGAGGGGGGCCAGCTGATGGGCACGCCAGCCGCAAGCCAGAAGGGAAAGCTGGGTGGCCCCTGGGCGGCAGCTGAGGGGAAGCTGGGGGGAACCCCACTCCTGAGTTGGGCCCCTGGCCCCGGCCCTGGCAGCAATGCGGCTGTGCTGGGCTCAGCCCTGCCCTTGACTCACCAGGGCTCCTCTGGGGCCGCCTTTGCAGATGTTGCAGCCACAGCAGCAGCTGGGGAACAGGAGGCCAGGGTCAGGGGGAGGGTGGGGGCAGATAGGACAGAGGGGGCAGGGGGCAGGGGCGTGGGGGAGGGGGCCGAGGAGGGTTGTGGAGCTCACCAGCAGGGGCGGGGCCTCTTGGGTGCTTTGCGGGGAAAGAGTGACCCTAGGGTGAGGGAGAGGGGCGGAGAGGAGGAAGAGGGAGGGGTGGAGAGCGTGAGCCAAAAGCTGGCCGACAGGATGGGGTGGGAAGATGATGAGGAAGGGCAGGAGGACAGGCAGGGTGGGGAGGAGGAGGGGGGAGGTGGAGGGGGAGGTGGAGGGGAGGGGGGCTGTGGGTGTCACGAGCAACAGGACTGCGGCGCTTATCTGAGAGCTGCGGCCAAGACCAGCTGGGGCCCGGCAGGCGTGGGGCCAGGCTCACCTGGGGGGGAGGACGGGGCTGGTTTGGGGCTGTTGGTGGCAGATGAGGTCGCCTCAGGTCTTCACCACATGGAAACGCTCCAGGCTGCTGCTTGCGAGCCTGCAGCAGCTCCAGCACTGTCAGTCCCAGCGGATGTGTGTGGGCAGCAGGGGTGTGGGAGGGAGGAGGGAGGGGTGGAAGGGGTGGAGGCGGAGGGGGGCCAGGGAGAGGATGCTTTCCTGCATGTGTCAGGGCCAAGCCCCCACACCGCAGTTGCTCCCGCCTCCGCCTCTGCCTCTGCTTCAGCCCCTGCCTCCTCACTGCTGCATTACTCATCTGGTCGGATTCAACCAGCAGGATCAGGAGCTCACCATGTCAGCCCAGCCATGCAGCATGCCATGCAGATAGCCAACCGCTCGTACTGCCATCAGCAGGAGCAGCGCCGCAGCATTGGGCGGCAGCAGCAGCAGCAGCGCAGCAGTGGGAGACATCACCACCACCATCACCAGCAGCAGCAGCAGCAGCAGTCAGGTATGGGTCAGACTGATTGCCCCTCTGCGACGGATTTCCCCAAGGTTACTGCCCAGGGCAGCAGCAGCAGCAGGCCCACCAGCCCAGCCCCTCTCCCCTTTACTCAACTCCCTGCACCCCCCCCTCCCCCTCACCTTCCTGCCACTCCTGCTGGCCCTCCCCCTGCCGTACCTCCCTCTCCACTCGTCATCAACCCCCTCCCTAACGGTAGCCCAGTCATGGTCAACACTCCCCTGGCGGCTACGCCTAGTCAGCGCAGCATGGGCATCTCCATGTTGGTGGAGGAGGGGGGGCCAACCCCCAGCGGTGATCTTGAGACCTGGGTCAACGTCAGCAAGGTGGCGCCGCTAGCCTACATCCCCACTGTGGGCCCCAGCCCGCACCCTCACTACCACCGTCGCCTGCAGGTGGGGTTGGACTGGTTGGCTTCTGGGAGGCAAATTCCATATGTGCACAGAGTTGAACCCCCGACCTCTGGCACCTCATTTATGTCTGACCTGCTCTATGCTGATTGCTCGGCGATCCTAGATCAGTCAATCGTAGTGATTGTTTAATCCAGCTCACAACTATGCTCGAACACTGCATTGTTGTACTAAACTCAAGCACAGCTATGCTTGGACTCTGCATGGGACTCCCCTAACGCTGTGTGACAGGTGTTACTTTTGCCCCGCAGGAGACGGGGTCTGATGCGGGGGGGTGCCTGGGGACGGGGTTCAGCCCCCCCTGCCACCTCAGCACCTCCAGCAACAGCAGCGGGGGGGTGCTGGTGGGGCTACCAGGGCCCCCTTCCGCCCACTTCCACCTGCCAGCCTCCCCTGTCCCCGTTACATCCCTGCCCCTACCTGCCCATGGCCCGGACCTGACCCTGCCTCCCCACACCACCACTGCGGCTGCCGCTACCAGCTTACCCGGCTCGGCAGAAGGAAGCATGGCCACGGCAGGGACCCCCCCCCCTGGGCGTCACACTGGTGGCCATGCAGCCGCCATGCGGTCACACTCCCCTCCTCACTCTGTGCCCGGCAGCAGAGGCAGCGAAGGTCGCACTCGGGAGGGTGGGGGCGAGGGTGGTAGTGGTGGTGGTGGTAGTGGTGGTAATGAGACTCACCACCTCAGCACCCTGCAGGCCCACCCCCTGATGCTCCCACCCCTCTGCCGGGAGGGGGCTCTGCTCAGCGGCAGCAGCAGCAGCAGCACAGCCGCCGGGACCCCTCTCCATCTGGCTTCGAGTTTGGCAGCTGTGGGGGGTGCTCTGGCTGGGTTGGTTGGGTTTGGGTCAGGGCCTTCGGGGAGAAGGGCAGGAGGGGAGGGGGAGGGAGGCGCGGGGGTAGGCAGTGCTGGGCAGGGGGCCCAGCAGCAGCAGCAGCAGCAGCAGCAGCTGGGGGGGGCGCAGGGGGTTGGTGAGAACCATGTGCAGGAGGTGCTGGTGAGGGTGGAGGCCCGCCACCTGCTGGCCAAAGCACAGGTGAGAGTCCCGACACCCTGGTTGCCTGGGACTCTCACCTGCCCTGCTGCCGCAGTGGCCGCCACCACCGACCTCCTGACCCTGACCCTGACCCTCACCCTCATCCTCACCCTCTGGACTACCTGACCTGCCTCTGCCGCTCAGTGCTCAGCGCTGAAGGGCTTACTTAAGCAATAGCGGGGTGACATGTGTTTCCTGCAATGTCTGCATCTCATGCCTCCCCCTTCACACCCCACCCTGACCCTGACCTGACCCTGATGCTGACACCACAACTACCCCACTCTCTCCCTTGCTGCAGGAGCTCCACAAGCAGAGTCGCCAAGTGCTGCAGCACACCCCTGCCCCTGCCACCCCTTGGGCTAAGCAGCAGCAAGCAGGCCCGCAGGGCCCTGACCTGGGCCTCTCTCCCCTTGACCCAGGCAGGCGCACCGCACCCGACCCCTCCTCCCTCATCATCACCTCCAGCACCCTGGCCTCTCAATCCTCAACCTCCCATGCTCTGATGGCCTTGCATGCCGCTTTAGCTGCCCTAACCAACTCTGCAGCTTCTTCCCAGGTCCTGCCTGGCCAAGGTGTTCCAGCAAGGCAGGCTGAGCTGGAGACTGGGGCAGGGGTTGAGGGCCAGGCGTCATTCCAAGGCAGCATCAAGGCGACGCAGCTGCCGCAGCCGCCGCAGCCGCCGCAGGCCAGCACATCCCAGCGGCAGCAGCAGCAGCAGCAGCAGGATGTGAGGGGTTCAAACCTTACGCCCCACCTCAGCACCCAGCAGCAGGATGCCGGGTCAGCTGGCCATGAGGCAGCGTGGCCAGGCGCTGGGTTCGGAAGTGTAATGCTGGAGGCCAGCATGCATGCCTCAAGTGCAGAAACTGCAGGGTCGAGGTCAGGGTCAGGGTCAGGGTCAGGGTCAGGGTCAGGGTCAGGGTCAGGGTCAGGGTCAGGGTCAGAATCAGGGTCAGGGTCAGGGTCAGGGTCAGGGTCAGGGTCAGGGTCAGGGTCTGGGGGGGTGCCAGGTCAACGTCTAGGGCTGGGTCAGGTGCCGGGTCATGAGGGGGACCCTGGTCAGGGGCTGAAGCAGGGACCGAGGGATGGGGTAGTCGATGATCTCAACATCAATGAGGTCACGGGCTCTATTCCTGGCACAGCCACTGGTGGGCACACCTCCCCTCCAGCTGCTGTGCAGCAGGCCTCTGCAGCCCAGCACCTTGAGGCGCAGCTGTGGACTGCTCTGGGCAGCTGTCAGGCGGCGGTAGGGCAGCTACAGGAGGCTGGGGAGTGGCAGCAGCAGGAGGCTAGCCTGCTGGCAGCCTACCAAGTGAGTGAAGAGCAGGGGCTGGGGCTGGGGGCAAGTGGCAAGGGCAGAGGGTAGAGGGTAGGGTCAGAGGGGGAAGAGGAGAGGGGGAAGAGGACAGACCGAAGAGGGAAGAGGGTAGGGGAAGAGGGCAGGGGCGGGGGGGCAGGAGGGCAGGGGTGGGGTGGTAGAGGCGAGTGGCACTAGTGATGTAGGAGGGGCCGTCATAAGTTGGGCAGCAGGGCTCTTTCCCGTGTCCCCCCTCCCTTTCCCCTTGCCCCTTTAGTACCCAGCCCTTCACCCGCCTGCCTCTGGCCCTGCTCTGCTGCCCAGGAGCTGGCAGGGGAACTGTGTGACAGAGTGACCAGCATGGCGCAGCAGCTGGCCCAGCGGGAAGCTGAGATCCTCACCCTCATGGACCAGGTCAGGCCAGGGAGGCCGTGTCTGTGGGGGATCTGTAGGGGTGAGGCCGGCTGGGGGTGTGGTGGCTGAGGCGCATGCAGGGGCTATAGAATGGCGCCCAAGGCGTCAGGGCATGGGAGGGTTCATTCCTGACCATCTGTTCTTTGATCAAGGGAGACGAGACGAGGGAGAAAGAAAGGAGTGCGGATGGAGGTGTAGGTGGGGTGGGGGTCTCATGAGGTGCCTCAAAGAGCGTCAAAGAGACTTGACTAAGCGCCCATGAGGGACAAGGGAGGAAGAAAGGAGCCATGGTAGCAACAGGGTGAGAGGCAGCGCGTCAGGCACCGGGGTGTCGGCCTGGAGGGAGGTCTAGCAGCACTAGGAAAGGAGCCAGATGTAGTGAGAGTGGAGGTGTAGGTGGGTGGGTGGTGAGTCTCACGAGTCATTCAGAGCCTGCTTGACTATGTGCCTTGCTGTGAAGTGAATGGAGGAGAAGGGGCACACACCTTGGACGTAGCAGAGAGGTCACCTGTCGTGCCTGCAGGTGCACAAGCAGGCCGTGCAGCTGAGCAGCAAGGTGAGCAGTAGCGGAGGAGAGGGCAGGCGGCTGGGAGGCAGGGGTGGGGGCCAGGCAGGGTGTGGGGAAGCCTGGCGGGATGCGTTTCTTCGCGACGCGAGCTGAAGGGTGCTATGCCACTGCTGGCAAGGGTCTGGGGCTGCGGCTGCCAGTCCGGCCATCTGTCACATGCACCACCTCCTCTACCCCATGACCAGGCACACCTGCCTCCCCCTCCCCCTGCCTCCCCCTACCCCTTTCCCTTTCCCTCACCAGCCCCTCCTTCCGCCCTCTGCCCCTATTCCCCACTACAACGCCTCTTCTTCTGCCTTCTGTCCCTCCTTCCCCTCCACCCTGACCCTACCTGCAGGACGGCGAGCTTGCCTCCCTCACCGACCAAAACTCCAGGCTGACTCACACCCTGGACGTCCAGCGCAAGCACGCAGCAGCCGTGGCCTCAGAGCGCGCCGCTGCCCTTGCCGCCGCCGCCACCCCCTCCTCCTCCTCCCTCCTCCCCACCAGCCTCACTGAGGTCAAAACCCGGCTGCAGCAAACCCTGCGCTTCACGCCAGGCTCCCGCACCTCCAGCCCCAGCAAGCCCCGGGCCCCCGCTGCCGCTGCCACTGCTTCTGCACACCCTGCCGGCCCGCCCATTGTGCTGGCGCCTCCACTCTCCAATGCTGCCTCAGCCCCCAGCAACAGCACGGCAGGGGGGGCTTCTGGCGCCGTAGCCTTTGCGTCCACGCCAAGGCTTGGTGGGTGGGTCCCAGCGGGCATGGTCGGGGCGGGAGGTGGGGGGTTCGACACTCCACTGGCTACGGGTTCTGGCTTAAACCAACATGCGAGGGGGGCTGGGCAGGCCAGGCAGGATGGAGGGGGACCCCCCACCCCTCTTATGGCTGCAGGCAGTGGAGCGCAGTCGGGGGGGACAGCGCTGAGGCAGGGGGCGGAGAGACAGGGCATGGGAGGGGGGGGGCATGATGTGGGGCAGCTTGGGAGGGGGGGGCTCACCCAGCCCCAGCGGCAGCAGTCACAGCAGCAGCAGCAGCCACAATGGCAGCAATCTCAGCAGCAGCAGCAGCAGCAGCAGCAGCCACAGTGGCAGCAATCTCAGCAACAGCAGCAGCAGCAGCAACCACAATGGCAGCAGCAGCAGCAGGGTGTGCAAGGACAGCTGGTTGGTCATCACCACATCCCTGTCCCTGCACGCAGCCGAGCTTTGGGCAGCGGGGGGCCAGCTGGGGAGGGGCCAGGGTCAGGGGCAGAGGGGGGTGGGGCATCGTCCTGGGGCATGGTTGGCTTCCTGGAGGGCTTGGAGGCATCACCAGGGCAGGGCGGGGGGGCAGTAGGGGCCCAGGCGGGGGGGGCGGCAGGGGGCCAATGGGGTGGCGCAGCAGGGGGGGCGTGGGGGGGCAGGGCAGGGGGTCAGGGGGGGCAGGTGGGGGTGGCGGCAGGGGTCCAGGGAGGGGTGGTCAGGTGGTCCTCGGTACCCCGTGAGGGTCGCAGCCAGGTCAGCAGCCAGGGCTGGCCCAAGACAGAGCTGGTTGCCGAGGGGCCAGGGGGCTGGGAGCGTGGTTTGGGGCCGGGCCAGGGCCAAGCCCAGGTGCAGCAGCAGGAGGGGAGCATCATGGCCCGTTTGAAAGGCTGGATGAAACGCCGAGATGAGGAACCTCCTCCACCCCCGCAGCCCCACCATCATCACCAGCAGCAAGATGTGACTGGCTGAGTTGAAGTATGGACCACCTGTCAGTCCACTTGAGCAAACCATCTAGAAGCGGCAGCTTAAGCCGGGCATGATTGCCGTGGTATGCTAGCCGTCACCTGTCACATGGGTCGTCATGGATGTCAGCTTGATTGAAGGGGTTAGATGACTCGCATGGTTGCTCTGGTGGTGGGAGGGTGCAGGGAGATATCGCAGGAAGAGGAAGATATTCTGTGAGAAACCTGGGAGAAAACTTCAACAAGCACCTCATGGCTAGTTGCGCAAACAAAGGTGTACAGTCATGCACAAGGGAAAGAAAAGAAAGAAAACTACTCCGGTACAAACCGGCGTGCATTAAGGGAGGAGCTTCCGCCTGTGGCGCGGCCTGCTCCCACCTCCAAACGTTGGACACAGGCTGGACATGTCCCCACCAAGCTGCCCTAGCTGTAGCCACAGACCACAGCTAGCACCCAAGGCAAACAAAGAGGCATGAGAGGAGCAAAGACTAGTGCACTCGGCAGCTGGCCTTATCTCTTCTCCTCGTTGACGAGAGCAAATCCAGCCTTGTCCGCCGGATGTCGCACTAAAAGCTGAAGTTCAGGCTCCAAAAGTCCAAACTTCAGCTGTCAGCCAACGTCCCGCGTTGAGGTAGCTCTGCTCCCTCCTTGACGACGCCAGCAACTCCACAACAGCTCGGTGACCCGCAGCGGTCGTGTGCGGCACCCGGACCTCATTTGTATTCCGCTGGACAAAGCGGTGCCCGTTCAAGCCTGGGAAGGCTTTCCCGTTGCATCCCAATTTATATACCGCTGGGTGCGGTGGTGAGGTAGCTTAGCCAATCCGTGCGACCGAAGTCAACGCGGATTGTTACCAGGGCCACCGCGTGGAGGTGCCTCACCGCCAGCCCCGTCATGCACAAGGGAAGTAGGTAAGGCCTGGTGGTTGATGTGGGTGCTCTCAAGCTGAGTCTGCTCTTGGAAGAGCTTGTGGCAAGATTAGAGGTCGAGTGCCTAGCGTTTAACTACCTCGCTCAAGTTATGATCTCAATCTTTTAGGCGCTATTCCAACGGGGCGAGACGAGGCGAGGCAAGGCTCCGTGTGGCTGCATGTCGCGTTTTTATTATGCTGATGATGTGGCTTACACCGCTTAAGCCGTCAGCCGTTAGGCTGCTAGGCCGCCCTCCCCCTCTAGGGGTTCGGGACTTTCTGTAACGCACTTCAAAGCAAGGTGCACAAACAAAGGTGCACATGGGCTCAACATGAAGTCATGCAAGTCCTCAATATTGTTCTGTAAAGTCATGGCAAACTCCGGCTGCTCCCTGATGGAACTCGTGGCAGTGCACTCAAAGATGAAATGCATGGCGTCATCCACTACCCCCTCTGTGCATCTGGTACATGTGCGATAGAGCGCGACTGGTTAAACTAACTTCGTGCTGTTTTGGGCCTTTAACGTGCTTTAACCAAATCTTTAACCATCTTTAACCAGTCCAGCCTAACACCCTGACGACCCGGAGTGCAATTGGGGTTTGGCGATAGTAAGATAAAAAAGTTTCTGTCAGACTTTGACAGAGAGACATTGCGGCTGTCTTCGAGACTTTGCTATCGGCGCGGTTTGCATTATGACTAGGCCGGGAGATCACGTAGCGCAGGTTTACATGGCAATATGTAAGAGCAACGGAAGTGTACGGGTTGTCACCCTAATCTGTCAAAAAAGGCTTATTGCCACGTCTTGCTGATTGCTCTGGTCAACACTGTCGTAGTTGGCTGCCAGCTCGTCGTTGGTCTGAATGAAAATCAGCTTCTCCGCTGACGCCATGTCGAGGCCGCTTCGCCGAGGGTCATCGAAGAGCCGGCCCCAAGCCGACCAGTTGCGTTCGGATGCGCACGTTGATACATGCACCGACAAGAGCCGCAGGGCTGCGGTAGCGAGGGCTGGGAATTGAGGCTTAGCGTAGATCTGCCACCATGTCAACCGCTGAGATGCGGCAGCGATGATAGTGACAGCTCGCCCGTTCCGCTGACCAGGCTCACTCATGCTCATGATGTCATTGGCGACCCTGATCATCTCGTGATGCCATGCTCCACACTCAAAGCGCCTCAGCTCATGACGTGCAACATCTTGCGACACCCCAGCCAAACGTGCCACAACGTGCACGACGTCTTCCTGCTGCTCTGGTGTGAGGTCCTTCATGGGGGGAAGGGGTTGGGCTTTAGGACGGGTAGGAATGAAGTTCACTGGGTCCAGCACCCTGCACGACAAAGGTGATGATGCCAAAACAATGGTTGCATACTAGTGTTTCAATAGACGAGGGTGATGATGCCAAAACTGTGGTTGCATACTAGTGTCCCTGCCATGATGATCGACCTGGTCGTGGCTATGGGTCATGGCTATGGTTGTGACAGCATGGCTGAAACACACCTTGCAGCCGCCATCACTGGCTGATAGTGTTTCTTTGCCCGGTCTTTGAGGATGCATAGCCTTGCCTGGCTCAGCAAGGGA